>MJMS01000042.1:90048-156350 GCA_002018275.1 Huntiella bhutanensis | reverse complement strand
TTTTTTTTTTTTTTTTTTTTAGAAGCTCGTCTTCATTGCGATAGTCGGTCGTTTGAAGAGCAACCAAGCCCTATCTTCTCTCATTTTTTCCTTATTTTCCATTCTTTCACATCCGCCATTATAGACTTTGTTTAATACTAATCCTTTTTGTTTACTTTCTCCCCTAATAGCTCACGCTAAACACCGATTCATCGCCATTTCAGTCTTCACCTAACGAAAAGACCGCCTCACCTAGAGTGTTTTGGCAAGGCCGCAACTCTATCACGGAAAACGCCATTCACTACGGAGTGAATCGGATGTCGCCTGCCCCGATGCGTCGTTCGTCACTCGAGCGCCTCCAGAAGGCGTCTAGGGTCAAGAACTCGGAAATCTTGGCTTTGGAGCAGAAGCAAGAATACGACCCGTCTCGCACATATCATATCGAAAGACCTTTGGCTAAGGTCCAAGGAAACGCCTTTGGTGGAAGCGGCATCCGCGCCAACTTCGATCTTGCCAATGCTCTCCGCACACCAGAGCGTCGGCCCAACAACCGCAACAGTGTCAGCGCCGCCAGCACCGGTAACAACCACCAAAGAAACCGCAGTACCGTTTCCGGCCCCGCAGTCAAGGGCCATGTACGTGGCGCCGCGTCTATGTCGTCTCTGTCGACCTCAGCCAACCCACCAGGTCTCTCGACCCCAAAGACATCGCGCCCACATCTAGTCGACACTATTCTTGGCTCATCACCTGCCGGAGTCTCTACGCCACAATCTAGATCACCATTGCCATCGGCTATCCCAAACACACCCAGCCGCGATCAGTCATCGCCTATTAAGTCATCACTGTCGTCGTCCCGCTTCAAAAGTAGCTTTAATGAAGAAACCGGCCAGTGGCAACACGACGACAAAGTCCACCCACACAAGACCCTTCACCGCCACGCCAAAAGTGTTACTTTCGACAATGCGCCGCCACAGGTTAACGAGTACGAGATGACGACGCCTGACTCGTCGGTGGTGGAGTCTGAGTCAACAGAGAGCAGCTACGATGACGATGACTACGATGAGGACGACTACGACGATCCAATGTACCGCCATGACGACCCAGAGGATAGCTTCGATGCCTCGCTGGAGGATACCGACAAGACGCCAGTGGTTCTGCCCGACGGTGACGGATGGCACCGGGTCGACCGTAGCCCGCCAACTCCCCGTGGAGATGCTCAGGATTACAACCCAGCCCAAAGCTTTGCTGCTGCCGCTGCCGCTGGTCGCCAGCTGCAACAGAGAACCGAATCTGCTCAGCTCGACCATCGACCATTGCCTCCTCTGCCTGGTCGTGAACTCAAGAACGTCCCTGTGGGTCCTGCTCTTGTCGCGCCTGCTGTTAGTCCTACCAGTCTCACCATCACTCCCGGCGAGAGAATAAACGCCAACCCTGCTGCCCAGCGTGGTCTTCCCTCACCACCCGGCGGCCGTACTAGCGATGCCCATAACACCAGCAACATTGGCCACAGCAAGATGCCCCTGGAGGAACGCCTCAAGCTGATGATGCAATCTGACGATGGAAAGTCTGCTGCTGAAATCCAGAGAGAGCGCCGTCTTCGCCGCGCCGGTGGTCGTGATAAGGTTGAGACCACCGAGCAAGAGACGCAACAGCCCGCTCCTGCTACCCCAGTGGCCGAAGAAGTTAAGGCTACTACAGAAACGCCTGAGCTCCTGGCGGCAGCTGCTTTTAGCTCACCACTGTCTATTGCATTCTCTGATGCGGAGAGACAGCCATCGCCAGACCCCATTGAGAGTATGTCACTTCCTCCACCCCGTGCTAGTTACGACCCACGGTCCAGCTATGGAACTGCCCGTGAGTCGTTGACCCCCACTCCAGATTCACCCCCCCCGCCACCAGCACCCGTGCATAGAGCCTCGCTTCCTGCCATGACCGCCACAACCGAGCCCGCTGTACTGGAACGTTCATCATCACCAGTGGGAGCCGAGGAGGAGAATGATGATAGCGATTACACGGCCGGCCAGCACAGTTACTCTGATCACACTTTCACGGAGTCACACGTCGACAGCCGTCCTGTTAGCCGTACGGAAAGCCACCACTCAGATCCTATGGATATTGACACCCATGTTGAGAGCACTATTGAGAGTCCTGTTGAGAACCGCCCCGAGTCCCGCACCGATGAGCGACCGGAAAGCCGCACTGATAGTCGCCCTGAAAGTCGGATCGAGAGCCACATCGACAGCCCCCCAGTTAGCCGCGCAGTCAGCCGCACTGAGAGCCACGTATCGGACCCCGAGGATGAGAATATTGACGGCCACCAGCCCTTCAGTTACGAAGAATCGTACGATTCCGCTGGAGAGCACTCCGATGAAAACGTCGACATTAGTGTTTTGTCAGATTATGACCTGCCGTCTTTAACGCGGGAGGATATTATGCGTGGTGTGGACAAGACCAAGGTTCGGCCCCGGGTATCGGACTACAACTTCTCGTCGCCGCCTCCTAGCTCTAGCCCAGCTAGACCGACAACTTCGCATTCTAGACCGACCACATCACACTCCATTGCCTCTGCCATGGCGGGCATTGGCATGTCTCCCAGATCTCCCATAGACGTTGACATTCCTCTCCCTACCGCTGAAGAGTCTTCCATGATGTATGACGACGAGGAAGAGGGCGGTAGCGTGATTATTCGTCGCGATCTTGCTGAGATGGTCACGGACGATGAGGATACTGAGATGGAGAATTCAGTCATTCACCACCATGACGCCTACGACATGTACACGGATGACGAATTTACTGAGAACGAGGATGGCGACTTTGCGGGGGCTGAGTGTGATACTACCAGCCAGTTCTCCTCCCACGTCGACTCCGAGAAGAGCCTGGCCACGCGTGAAAATAGTGCTAGTCTCACGCCGACCCAGACGACGATGGATGTCAGCCAGCCCCCGCCGAAGTTGGCTCTTAATGCGCCCCTTCTTCCTCGGCCTGGCATGATGCGCAATGAGTCTGAACCCCGTCTACAAGTTACTCCCCAGACGCAACTGTTGCCTCCGGCCCAGCCCCAGTCTGCGCAGCGGCCCCGCACGCCACCCCGTACGCTTTCCAAACCCGAGTATGATGGTACTGGGTGGGGCGAGCCAAGTGTTTACGAAACTAGTAATTTCACCAACGAAACGGAGGATGATCGTGCTGAGTCTCCTGATTCGGTTATTCACCGGCCTCAGGACGAGTACGATGAGGACTCTATGTTTGACGACGAAGGTGATCTTACTGAGCAAGAGGATAACAGCGACCGCACACCAGAAGCACCGCTTATCGACACACCAGCTATTCCCGAACGTCAAGCCACTATCAAATCGACCGGGTCAGGTCTTAAAACTCGCCCTTCAGCAACGCCGGCCGATATCGCGGCTATGCGTGAACAGAGACGCATCGTCAGCCGTGAGATCCCCGTGCCAGACATTCCACCACTGTCGGATAGTACCCGTAAGAGACTCAGCAACATGCTTAATGTTCAGCAGGACCTTGCAGGTGCCGATGCAGCTGGTTCGAGCGACTACATGGAAAGACATCCCAGCTTTAAGAAGCGGAGTCTCACGCTGGATCTTGACATGGGCTTTGGTCTTGATAAGGACTTTGACCGTGTGATGGAAAACCAAAAGGTACTTTTTGAAGCCCTCTACAGAGAGAAATTTATGTCTGGTAACTCGACGTCTGTACCTAGCGGGACAGGAAGTCGACGATATCAAAGACCTGCGCCGATTGGCCTCCGAGTATCATCTCGTCGGCAGTCGAATAGAACATCAAGTGGTAGCTCACGGAGGCGCTCAAGCGGAGCCTCCAGTATTAACAACAAAACCCCGCGCATCTCAGACAGATACCGTAGACGATCATCCGACAAGTATCGGGTGTCTTCTGTCACGGGGTCCAACTACGAATCCCATCTCCCTTCTTCTTTGACTCATGCTAACCTAGTTCCCCGTGTAAAGCGTGGATACCTAATGCGTCAAAACACCAAGCTTATCACTGCCAGCGACAAAGACAATGGAATGGAGTCTAATGTTAAACCTACGCTTCTCTCTCCGATCAAGACAGACAACCGGCCTCAGTCTTGGGGCGTGGTTGAGCCGTGGAACGGACAAAAGCGTCAGCGCAGCGTTAGATCACGCGCGGCTGCGCCTACTTCCAGTAGTGCTGTCCCTCCAGTTCCTGGTACGGAAAGTAATGCTCAGCCTGCCTTGAACTCATTGGCCGAGGAAGAGAGCGAGCTTGCTACTGAAGAGGCCGGCGAACGTGGGCGCCTCTTTGTCAAGGTTATGGGTGTCAAGGATCTTGATCTGCCTATTCCCAAGAGTAAGTTTTATGATGAAGTGTTTGTGTGTATTAGTCTAACAAAATTATAGATGAGCGGACGTGGTTCAGTCTCACTCTTGATAACGGCGTTCACTGTGTTACTACGGCGTGGCTCGAGTTGGCTCGTAATGCACCGATCGGTCAGGAGTTTGAGCTGGTTGTGCCTAACGATCTTGAGTTCCAACTGTCTCTCAATGTTAAGCTCGACAAGCCGGCGCCACGTGTCGCTGCCAGTGTTGCTCCTGCACGCATGACCAAGGCCAAGACGTCGACTTTCAGTCGTGTGTTTGCTTCGCCGAAGAAGCGCAAGGAGATGGAACAGCGCATGCGTGAGGAAGAGGAGCGGGCGATGCGGGAGCAACAAGAGGCTCACGCTAAGCAACAGCGGTCGAGTGCTCCCACGGCGTGGGATCTTTTGTCACCTTTGGCGGCAGAAGACGGCAGCTTTGCCCGTTCATATGTGTGCCTCAAGGATCACGAGAGCCGGTGCTTCGGCCGTCCTTACCTAGCGGAGGTTGCTTGCTTCAACGAGTGGGCTAAGGAAGAGGCTACGTTTGCGTCTAGTGTCAAGAGCAAGCGCGGTAACACCGGGGTTGTTCGCAAGGCGCCTTACAAGATTGGCAAACTCGAGCTACAGCTCCTGTTTGTTCCTCGTCCCAAGGGCTGCTCGGATGATGATATGCCCAAGAGTATGAACTCTTGCATTCGCGAGATGAAGGCGGCTGAGGAGCGTCTGGCAACTTGCTTTGAGGGTCACTTGAGCCAGCAAGGTGGTGATTGCCCATATTGGCGTCGTCGGTACTTTAAGCTTGTGGGTACCAAGCTCACAGCGTACCATGAGGCGACTCGGCAGCCTCGTGCTACGATCAACCTGGCGAATGCCAAGCGTCTTATTGATGATCGTCGTGCACTCACTGAGAAAGAGATTACTGGTCGCGGTGGTAAGCGCAGACGATCTGCGTTTGCAGAGGATGAAGAGGGCTACATGTTTGTGGAAGAAGGATTCCGTATCCGGTTTAACAATGGAGAAGTCATTGACTTTTACGCGGATACGGCAGCGGAGAAGGAGGCATGGATGCGGGTATTGGTGGAGCTTGTGGGCCGGGCTGAAGGCGGCAACGACGACGACGGACAAGCTCCTAAGCGTAGCAAGTGGTGTGAGCTTGTTTTTAAGCGGGAAGAGGCTATCCGGCGACGGGCGAATGAGGCGCGTCAGATGCATGGTCGGACTAAGAGCCCTATGTAAAGGAAGAAGGTTTATTTTTATTTTGTCACATTGTGTGTAAGCATGGGTTTTTTTCTTTTCAGTTTTGTTATTTTGGATATCTTTGGGCGTATTGTTTTTTTTTTTGGGGGTTTTTTTTGAGTTTCTTTCTTTTTACTTGGATTAGCATTTTTTTTTGTAAGAGGGGATTGGGGATGGGGGATCAGTAGTTGTTGATAGTCAAAAGAGATGATTACGAGGATTTTGTGTGGATATATAATGTGGCAAGTTTGAGGCGGTGTGTATGTTGGGAGCGAGTATTGAACAGAACATGTTAGGTCAAAAGCATGAAAGTGGCGGGTTGAAACAAGGCGAATTGTTGGTGGGTCGTGCATAAAGACATGCATAAGGCGGGGGAAGATTTATGGTGGGTTGAGATTTACAGGCAAATGGACTGTTATGGAGGTTTAAAAGGATGATAAGTCTTGATACAATAAAAGACGAGTATGTTGTCCGGGACAACGGGTAGCGCGACGAAGAAGACGGAAAGGTGCATAACAGTTATGAAGAAACAAGTAATAGATAGGATTCTGACACGGGAAGTGCTAGACCAAGTATAGCTAGTAAAAACGGGCGATTGATGTTGTAAAACAAAGTTAGTTGACAAAGAGAGAAGAAGGCGGCGGTGACTTTTTCGGGAAATTAAGGACAGGGGGAGTTTGTCTGTTTTTGTTTTTCTTTTTTTCTTTTTTTGTTTTTCTTTTTTCGTTTTTTTGTTAAGAGATGGGTTGGTTGGGTCTGGGCTTTTGGCTTCGGGCTTTGGGGGATTCTTTTATGGACGCGTTGTGTTGCCACAGTGGAGATTTTATTGGATTGTTGGGTTGGATTGGGATTTTGAGGGACTGAGAGGGTTTATTTGTTCGGTTTGGGTTTGGATGGAGATATGGATGTATGGATGTATGGATACATACTTGGTTGGATAACTTGAAGCAAGCTAGTGATTGTAAAGATAGCTTTGTCTTTGTTTCTGCCTCTCGGTCTAGCTGTCCATGCTTATACTTCAAATCACGTAGACTAGAAAATCCCAGCCTCCCCAACCCCCTACCATGTCTCTCGGGCACGCTACTTACGGCACAACACGTTACGACACAACACGTCACAGCACCAACCAGTAAATCAACCAGCCTAGGCCTTTTTTTTTTTTTTTTCCCTAGCTACAACCAGGTCAGGTCGGTCAGCTCTAGAATAAGCTTGTGTTGTATGCATCACCGGCACCAGGTATAGCACGTTATTCAACGAGGGGACCAGGCGTTCTAATGTTCTCTGTTCTCTGTTCTTTTAGGCTCTTGTTTCGTTTTTGGGCTGGTAATGCATGTCGTGTCAAGCGCTTGTGGGATTTCTACCATGTATTCTTTTGGAGCTGGAGCTTGGAGCTTTAATGGTCTTTTTTGTAGGTCGGTAGGTCTGTTTTTTTTTTCTTCAGGGTGGCCAGCTTGTTCGCTTGGCTTTTGGCTTGGACCTTTGTTTTGGTTTTCGTTTTTTTTTTATGTTTCTCAAAGAACGGGTAGTTTTTGGTTATTACACAGTGAATTGAATCGTGCAAGATCCGTCACCTTGATTAAAATTATTCTTAACATTTTTTTGACACATTCCAACATATACTGCTAGACGAATTTTCGGCGCGTCAGAGGTTTTTTTTTTGACGGGTTTCTTTTTTTTTTTTGGGGGATATTATTTTCTTCTTTTTTGTTGTTCCATTTGTCAACGGGACGCGCTAGAAGTATATTGAGAATTCCAGCTTCCGCTTTTATTTTAAACTTCTTGTTTTGAGGGTTGCTTGGTTTGAGGGATATACAATACCCCCCTTATCAACAACGCGTTTTCTACATTGTACGCATATTCAACCAAAGCCAATTCAATTCGACAGACAGAGACTCGCGTCAACTCCAAAGGGATTATCTCGTCTAGCGAAAGAAAAGAAAAAAAAACCGAATACAGCCGACGAAGTAAATCGAATCGATAATCCGGATCTTAGCGACGACCCCCATTTTCTTTTATTTTTTTCGCGATATATCGTATAATTACAAGCGACTTTGATTTTTTGGTGTCTTTTTTCGCTTCCTTTTTGTCGCAAACATGTCGGTTGCTATTGAGAAGACGGAGACGGCTTTGACGAAAATCACGGGAAAGGTCGTCGATGCTGTTCATCCCGTTGGTGGGCCTTTGCCGGGAACTAGAGGGAAACATAAGATTGCCGATGCTGTTGGAACGGTATTGACCGGTGGTGTTAAGAATGCGGGGACAAAGGGGTATCTGTCGGTGAGTTCTTCTTCTTCTTTTTTTTTTTTTGGGACGACAGGATGATGGAATGTATACTAACTATAATGGCGAATAGTCGTACTTTAAACAACTCGAGAGTAACCCGCTCCGTACCAAAATGTTCACGGCCGGAACTTTGGCGGGTCTTCAGGAAATCATTGCCTCGTGGCTCGCTAAGGACCGGAACAAGCATGGCCATTACTTTACCTCGCGTATCCCTAAGATGGCGGTTTATGGCGCGCTTGTTAGTGCGCCGTTGGGCCATTTTATGATGTGGCTTTTGCAGCGGTTGTTCCGAGGGAGTGTTAGTCTGCGGTCCAAGGTGTGGCAGATTTTGATTTCCAACACGATAGTGAGTTTGACGAGACAGTTTGACAGAAACGGAGGACCACATTGATTTACTAACTTACTCTAGATCGCCCCGATTCAAAACAGTGTTTATCTGGTTGCCATGGCCTTGATTGCTGGGGCTAAAACCTTCCATCACGTTCGTGCCACCGTCAAGGTTGGTTTCTGGAAGGTCATGAAGATTTCGTGGTTGACATCTCCCATCTGTCTGGCATTTGCCCAGCAGTTCCTCCCCGAGAACCTGTGGGTTCCCTTCTTCAACCTTGTTGCCTTTGTCATCGGTACATACATCAACACCACAACCAAGAAGAAGCGTCTTGCCGCACTTCGCAAGAAGCACTTTGGTGATGGTGGTCGTGGTGGCTCCACGGTCATTTCTGGTCCCCCACCTCCCATGAGACCTCCCATGGGCTCGCCTGATGAATATGCCCCTCACTTGGCACCCCACCATGGTGGTTCGGTACATGGGCATATGGGCGGGGGTCCCGGCATGGGTCCCGATATGGGTAGGCCGGGTATGGGCCCGGATATGCATGGGCCTGGGGGCAGATATTAGGTTGCCTTCTTTTTTTGGACCCCAGGGGACGGCGCTGGACTGTGGATGGGACCATGTGCGAAATGATTTAATGTGTGGAAGTGGGTTTTTTTTTGACGATGTATTGATTTGGGCATTTTGGTAGACTGACGACTGGATGAAGAAAGAGACGAACGAAAGTGTCTATATGTGGTCTGTTTGTTTTGGAAATTTTCGATCACATTGTTTCTGACACGTACTTGTTTGTTTGTTTTTTCTATCTTCTTGGTCTCGTCAGTCGACATATGTTTGTTCCTGGCTGTATTTATTGGCATGTTTGAGTCCCTTTGTGTGTGTTTTTTTTTTGTTAACTTGCGAGAAGTGTGTCGTTGATGGGATATGTCCTTGTGCTTTGTATGTATTTTATATACATTGTAGTGTTTTTTTATCGACTGGGATTTATGAAGGGTAGATGAATAAAGTTTGTTTTGACATGTTCTTTTTTTTCTTCTTCTGGTGGTAAAATGGGTTTGGGACTAGTGGTCGGAGTTAGTTCATGATGAAGCTTAGCTCCGTTTTTTGACGTCATGTGTTGGGGTAGATCGGAAGCGGCTACGGTGCGGGGTGTCATGAAGGATTGGGCACGGTGGCGGGAGGTGGGTAGGTGGGGTTGGCCATGCGATGCGGGTATAAAGAGGATAGTAGCTAACGTGTTTTTTTCGTTCTTGGGGATTTCTATCTTTATATCGTTGTTGGTATTGGTATTCAAAATGGCTGTTCCTAAGATTACACTTCATTGGTATGTCTATATACTTCCTGTTTCTATCTAAAGTCTCAACTAACTAACTCCTCAGGCTCGAACAATCCCGCGCCCAAAGCCTCCTTTGGCTCCTCGAGGCCCTCGATCTCCCGTATACCCTCCAAGTATACACCCGCGACCCAGTAACATCCCTCGCGCCCGCCTCCCTCTTGGAAATCCACCCTCTCGGAAAATCCCCCCTCCTCACCATCGAACAAGACGATCAAAAGCTCGTTCTCGCCGAGTCCGGATTCATCGTGCAGTTCCTCCTTGAGAACTTTGGCGGTCTGGAAAAGGGTTTGGTCCCTGTTAAGGGCGAGGGAATCTTCGGGAGGAGTAAAGAGAGTTTACGGTTCGACTGGTTGATGTATTTTGTTGAGGGCTCGTTGATGCCGTTTGTTGTTATGGGGTTGATTTTGGGAAGGATGAATAGTGCGCCGGGATTGCCGGATGTGGGGAAACCGCTTGTGGCGGCGGTTACGGGGGGCACGATAGGGGCGTTTGTTGTGCCTAATTTGGCTAAGATATTTGGTCTTTTAGAGTCGTTTTTGGGAGAGGGGGAGGGCCAGTTTATCATTGGGGATAGCCTTACGGCGGCGGATATTCACCTTTCGTTCCCATTGTTGGCGGCTGTTGCTAGATCGGAGAGTCTTCAGGGTTGGCCCAAGGGGTCGGTTAAGGAGAGTTACCCGCTTGTCATGGCTTACGTTGCTCGGATGAAGGAACAGCCTGGATATCTCGCCGCCATTGAACGGGTTAAGAAGGAGACTGGTTCTTTTGTGAGCTTTGTCCCTGTTACTAAAAAGGAGTGACGCCATAAGATGTAGGGTGGTGTTGAACAACTATCATACATGATCACGTGAGAAACCATTCAATAGACCCTTTTTTTTTGTAAAAAAAAAAAAATAGCAATAACCCTACTGCTTTCTTATCTGATAATGAATGTAACAGTGTTGGATAGCAACGGCACGGACGGACTAGATGGACTTGTAATTTTGTTATATGCAGGTACGGTGGGGGAATATGCAGGTTGAATGAAGGTCATTTTGGATGCATAGGTGGGGGGGGGCAACGGGTGGATAACGGGATGAACAAGTTTTTCAAGGCGAATTTGTGGATGAAGATATAAGAAGTCAAGAAGGGAAGACTTTGTTTTGAAACTGTTTTTGTTTTTGTTTGTTTAGATTCAAAAGGAAGAGGTTTCTATTGATAGTCGTATAGTACATACACATCTATACAACCGGTTCCTTGATGACGTTACACGGTAAGTTACCTTCCCACCAACCATTCAGACGAACCACAGCTCTCGAAATACAACCTACGGTTACGTACGGCCACTCAATGTTTCAAAACAACCTTCTCCCGCCATCCACCAAGATTCTTTTCATATTATTCTCGTTGTCTATGACTCTATGGCACTTGTCAGGCCTCACCAACCACCCACCGCACAAACGACAAATCTCTCGTTTCCTAGACACCCACCGACATAAACCGCATAAATACCCTGGTATAGCACAGCACAGAGGATATCTTGCAGCACAAGCCTTGTGGCTGGGCGTTCTTTTTCTTGGGAGCTTTTTGGGTCCGTTGCTGGTGTGATGGGTTGGTTAGGGCCGTGCTTTTTTTTGTTTTTTTCGATAGAGACGGTTGGGTTGAGTCTGTGCTGGTGTTAGTAGTGAGGATGTTGGAAACCCTATGGGTGACCGTGATGTATGTATGTATGTACGTACATATGCAGGTTTGTGAAAAGTGGATGACACTAGTACTTGAAACATTCGCAACTAGAAACATCTTCACCACACTCCTGCATATGTACATACATACATACGTAGATACCTACATAGACACAGCCATATACATAGCCATATAAAAACTCAATCCCCACCAACGTCGTCAAATCTGAAACTTCTAGAAAACCCCCCAAATCGAAATAAGGCTGGTTCCTCATCCATCAGGATGCCGAGTACACTTTCCTAAAACAGCCGTACCATAACAGATTTCCCGATTTGGCAAGTAGCTTGACTTTAACAGATCAGAAATTTTGTTACCTGATTTGGATTGGTGACGACATGTGAAAAGTGAAGGGAAAGAAGGAATGAAAGAAACTTTTTTTGTTTTGTTTATGGAGTTTGCATGAGGGTGTCATTTGAGGAATTGGCGCGGAGTGGACTGGGCGGGTTAGCGGGATTGTTGATTGTGATGAATTTTTTTTTTTGTAGTGGTAGTTGTGGGTATTAGTATCCATGATATCATGTGTTTCTTTCTTTCTTTTCTTCGCCTTTACCCACCCATCTGACATTCTTAATTACTTACATATTCTTAATAACATACATACATATGTACATCCACCAACGTCACCACACACAAGCCACTTCCCAACCTCGCCCCGGCCAGTTCAGTTTCCTTACCACCAGCTATCTCCATCATCAGCAAAAACGCTCAGTCCCTTCCTCCAGCCATCTCCCGCAACATCTTCAAAAACAAAACCACCGCCACATCACCGCATCTTTCTCACAAAAAAAAGTCTCCATCTTTTCTTCCTCCACAATAAAAAGGTTAATGTCCAATTAATCACCTTCTTTTTGTACGCAGAAAGCCTTTGTTGTTTTCGAACTAGTGGAGTTGATCAAAACAAGTTTGTTTTTGTCGATTTCCTTCTTTTGGAAACTTACACTCTTTTTTTTTTTTTTTTATATATAACCATCACCAAGTTTAAGGACAAAACGGCTTCACTCTCTTGCCTGTTTTCTTTTCTTTTCTTTATTTGATTTCACTATACCAATAATCCTTTTTCTTCTTTCTTCTTTTACGTCCCTTCCTTCGTTTATTACTTTATGAATTATTCTTGACGTCTTTGTTTCTTTCTTTTTTATCATCCTTTTTTTTTTCTTTTTTTTCCTATACCATATCTTCCAACTTGGGATATCAACCACAGACTGGCTCTGGGACAAATCTCGAAATCACACTCTTTACAACACTACACACCACCAACCACACTCGTTATCCAACACTCTTTACGTGATTTGTTCCACACGCTCTTTCTATAAACCCCCATTCACAAAAACAAAAATGTCCTCCACAGTACTCCCCAAGCTTCTCGGCTTAACAGCCACCACCACCTCAGTAGCTTCAACTGCCATTTCAGCCCTATTAGTATCTCAACAACTCCCAGCTCATCTCCACACACTCACCATCACCGGTGCCGTTGTCTCCGGTCTTTCCACCCTTTCTCTCGCTGGTGTTACCGCTTCAAGATTCGTTTCCCTCCAGAAGAATGTTGAGACCCCGTTGGTAGCTGCGTCTGGTGTATCTACACTTCTCGCCACCGGTCTCTCCATCGGGTCTATCGTCTTGATGGGCCACATGGATAGTTCCCTTCGCTTCCTGGGTGTTTCACCCCTCTCGTTCATGATTGCTCTTGCCGTCATCTCTCTCTCTTCATTCCTCTTCACCACCGCCTTTCTCTGCGTACACACCACCACCCCCGCCATTCAGACCGTCGAGGACCTTGAATCAAAGGTCTCTTCCATGTCTACCCCCTCCAACATCAAGTCCATCCGGTACTCCACCACCCTCCCCGTCTCCCCATCTTCCTCCGCCGGCAGTTCCACTCTATTCTCTCCTTCCGCTCCCACCCTGGATAAGATCCTCTTCGACAAGGCTTTCTCCCCCCAAACTAAGACTCCCTCTCCTACATCTACCCGGACGCCTTCTCCTCGGCACCGCTCTCTTTCCAACGTGGCCCCCGCCGCTTTGGATCTCTCCCGGATAACCAGTGCCACCTTCTCGATTTCCAGCGTCGGCACCACAACTACCTTCCAAAGCCCCATCAACTCCCCGGCTATCCTTGCCGCCCCTTTGGCTCCCAGACCTACTAGCCGTATGCCCAAGCGTATCTCAATCGAGTCACTTCGGTCCACTCGCTCCATCCGGTCTCCCTCTCTTTCTCTCCCTTACCAGACCATCCCCGCCTTGTCATCCCACGGGAGTCTTCTTGCCGCTACATCCAGCACCTCTACCATCGCCACCACCCCAGAAGCCCTCTTTGACACCTGGGATCTCGCTTCTCCCCTCTCCGCCATCTCCACCGAGTCTCTCCAAAGCGACTCCACCAGCCTGACAATTCCCGCTCCTCCCCCTCCGGCATTCAAGCCCAAATCCATTCCCTCCCGTCTCCTCCTCGAGACCATCCCTCAATCCCCTACCATCCCCCGCACCACCGTCGGCTCCTCCCAAACCTCTCCCACCCCAACCCCACCGACCCCCGGATCCCTCGATCTTCCTCCCGTGATCAACCCCGACTGCCCGCCCCAATCGCGCGGCCGTTCCCGTTCCAGAACCCACGGAACCACCTCCATCCCCCGCCCCCAAGGCCACACGCGCTGCGCCTCCGCCAAGCCCGCCGAATCCCACATCCACCCGCTCTTCCGCTCCGACTCTCCCGGCCCCCCACCCATGGCCACCCCCGGCACCGTGGTTCTCGCCGCGCCTGACGCCGGCCGTGTTCTCTCTTCTCGCGTGTCAATCAAGTCGCTCCGCCGCATCCGCTCGGGTTCTCTCCCCGCCGTGCGCAGCTCGCTTTCCCGTCAGAGCTCGGTCGATGACTTTGCCGCGTATACATCTTCTCGGTCCGTTCGTCGCGGCCGCACCAGTCTTGGCGCTGGAAGTATCAGATCTATGAGTACCACTGCCACGGATGAAGTCGATTCTCTGGATGACAGTGCCCTTGGCCGGACAAGTGAGGAAAGCACCGATAGTGCTCGCTCGCGGCCCATGACACCTCCCATCCCTGACTGGGTTCTCAGTCCTGATGGTCGTCGTCGGGAAGAGCAGAGACTTGCGCGGAGCCGCGTATACTAAGTCCCTGTCTCCATAAAAAGTTCTCTTGCTTTTCTTTCTATTTGGGTTTCTTGGTTTCGGGCTGGTCGGTTTGTTTATTGCCCACTTGGGCTTGTATCACCACTGCATATTTCCTACTTGTCACAGCATTGCGATTTGTTTTTCATCTGCTTTTTTTTACTACTATTTACCACGCCACTTTACGCACCGCATGATTGTCTACGCTCCACGCTTCTTCTCCAAGTTCCATGCGTTTCTGAGTTACTTTACTATCACGTTTTATGTCTTTGTTTCATTCTACAATCCCTCCATCTCCTATGTCTTCTCTGTCTTGTCTTCGCCGGCCACCACATTCATTACTCCTATTCACTCTCTTTAAAAACACCGTTAACTCGGCCGGCCTCTTTTCAGAGCCCATCCTATCTTTCGGCAATCGCCATATAGAGTCCTCACTTCGAGATCTCGTCCATTCTTTCCTCCACAAACACACACTCACCCGTCTACACTCTTTAAACACAAAAAAAACGGCCTCGATCACATACAGAAACATAGTTCTGTATATATCCGATCTCCCTTTTCCTTAAACACAGACTGTTTCCTTATAAGCCTTGTCCTTGTTTGATACAAGGCCTAGGTTAATTTTTCCTTTTCCTTTTTTATATTCCGATGATTTTTCTTGGTTGATGTTGACATGTTAATGTTGCGTATTTTATGGCTTGATTTGATTGAAGAGTTACTGTTGTACATATATATTTATAAATAAGAAAACTACAAAAAAACGAACTACAACTTTCCACCTACTGTGATTACAAACACATGTCGTTTCTGCTATGTCGTACACGAATCGTTGCACAAGTACTACATACTTTCCACTCTTAACAAGTCACGTGTTTATCTAATTGTAGAATGATCCTGTAAAATTCAACTCGCCAAACGGCTCTGATCTATATCAAACCCAACCAATAAACTAATAACATGTAAAACCAGGCCTATTACCCAAAAAAAGAAAAACTCAAAAAAAAAAAAAACATAAAGATGACAAAAAAACAACCCAAAGTCTAGCCACACCACGTCCACCCACAAATAATCCCAAAAAAAAAAAAAAAACCAGATCAAACGCATAGCTTCACCTGTATCTCTCCTTTTACTTCAAACCCCTCACCGACGCCGAGTCTTCCGTGGTGGCTCCTCAGACTCAGTCACCGCCGCACTTTCCCGCTTCTTAGCATTGTTCTTACGCTTAGGAGCTGGCGGGGGTTCACAGTGAAGATGACCAAGTTCTTCCATGGCCACACTGTTCTCCCATGCCAAACATCTGGGTGGCATATTGCGCCGACGCTCCTCTTCTTCTTCAGCCAACCGTTGCTTCTCCTTAGCCGCCGCCGCTTCCGCCTCAGCCTCTATCATTGCTGGCGTTTGTGAAGACCGTTTCGACCGCGTATTGCGCTTTCCACGACGCTCTTCAGGACTAGGAGACGACGAAGCTGGCGCCGGTGTCTCAGATTCCGCCTTGATAGCTTCAATCTTGTCCGCCTCGGCCTCACCAGTCTTCTTTTCCTCGTCCTTTACCTCCTTCTCTTCGTCACCTTCCTTCTTGACAGGTTCATCAGGAAGACCAAGATACAGCTTGCGATTCTTCATGTTCATCACAATCTTCTCGTGGTACGACACAAGCTCCTTCCGTAGCTTAAGCTCATTCACACCACGGGGATCGAGATACTTGATCAGATCCTCCAAGTCAGAAGGCTCGCTAATAAAACCCCACTGCGTAGCATTGAACACACTAGTCGCGCCTTCTTCACGCTCCTTCCGTTCAACAACAGTCATGTTGAAACGAGCCTTGTACTCGTTTTCAAGATCCGCCGGCAAATCAATGTAGCCTGTACGTTCAAGCTCATCTGGACCTTGAACCCACACGCAACCATTGGCATACGCCGCAGAGGCAGTTGAGCTGTTAGGAAGACCGCCATAAGGCATGCCGTTGCGTTCAAACCAGTAGTACCGGTTCCAGAAGCGATCTTTACCAAGACAACGCGTGCGAGGGCAATCCGCCTCTCGCAAATCATTGTCAATAACAGCAATCTCGCGTTCACACTCTTCAATCTGCGCTTCCTTCTTCTGGATATCCTTCAGCAGCTTAATCCATTGCTTAGACTGTTTGGGCGCCTTAGGCGCCTTGGGTACTGGGGTCGGTTTTTTCTCCACACGCTCGTCCTTCTTACCACCACGACGAGATCTACGGGCAGTGCCATCCTCATCAGTGTCCTCTTCAACCTGAGAGCTCTCAAGATCCGTAAGCTTGGACTCTTCTTGTTCAATAGACTGCTCTAGAGGCGTGTTTTCAGGCGCCAGAGTTTTACGCTGCTCGTTGAGACCACGAAGGTCCTCAACAGCCTGCTTACGCTGACGCTGCCATTCAATCTTGTCCTTACGGTACTGCGTCATCGTTTCACTACAATCTTCCATGTACGCACGAACTGCCTTGGTTTCAGTGGTAAGCATGCACAGGATCTGAATGATGCGCACCTTCAGGTTCACATCCAACTGTGCATAATTTTCAGCAACAGTGTCCTGTGTAGCCTCTACAATCATAGGGACAAGCTCTGACAGAATCATATCACACTCTACCTTCTTGCGCTCATTGCGTGAGAGAGCGTGAAGTAGACCGGCAATGATACGTTGCCACCCACCAGCCTGGAATTGGCGCTTACGGAGATTATCAATCCAATCATAACCCTCCATAAGCTCCTCGACTCTACTGATCTGAGTCTCGGTAGGTTCCTCGTCTTCCTCTGCCTCGGCAGCCACACGCTCAGCCTCCATCTTAGCCAAACTGCTGCGGGTAGCCCGAACTGCGGGCTTTTCAGGTTGTGGCGTACCCATCGCACTGTCCCCTTCCTCGTCTTCACCCTCAAGTTCATCCGACTCGACCTCCTCAGTTGGAAGCAAAAACTCAACACGGCCACCCTCTGACTCCGATCCAACCAGGATCTTGAGGACACTGCAGTGAATTTCTTGTACCAACTGAGGCATAACTTCAAGAGATGTGACACACATGGCCTCAACGTAATCATCAAAGGTGAAGGAATCCAACTTGAAAATCTCACAGTAAACGTTTAGTGTATCCCAAGTCTCGAGAAGCGGACCAATAGACTCCATCTTGACCTTCGAAGCCAATGGGTTTTGTGGGTCAGGAACCGAGCATGGAGGGTCGCTGCACATATACTTGAGCTTCGGACGAGAAATACCAGCGCGAGGCCCAACATCGAGGTCGTCAATAGGATACTTCGGCGGGGGCGGTGGTGGTGGGGATTGTGCACGACGCAACGGCGGGTTGTTGTTTCTCAATGAAATCGACATGTAAGTGGGCGACGGTGGAATACTAACGTACGTCGGCTCATAGCTGGGATGTAACGTAAAGTTCATTGGGTTAGCAACGAGTTGTGGCCGCACGCGATGACTCTTTGGCTTAAGATCTGGAAGGCGAGCTGGCTCGTGTTCTGGGGCAGGTGGTGGGGTGGGAACAGAGGCCACCATACTTGGCAGAGAAGTCATGCTGACGTCAGCGAGACCGTTGGCGTCGAGTGAGGTCGTCGTCCGTTTAGCAGCTTGGAGCTGCTTACGCTCCATGAGCTTGTGATCGTGGCGAAGATGTTGAGGGATACGGGTGTCGATGGCAAATAAGTCGGCAAACTCGGACTTGACAATCCACGGTGCGCCATTCCAGGCTTCCCGGGTAACCGAGTTCTTGATAAAAGTGCGCAAAACGGCCTTAGTGAAGATTTTGCGGTCACGGTACACTGCTGGTCCATCCACTACAATCTCAGGCAAGTCACGATCATCGCAAGTAATTATGTACCGTGAAAAGGGCTCACTCATACTGCCATCGTCCTTGGGTTTAGGCCCCACCCGGATCTTCTCCCGGATGCTGCCTTGAATCCGTTCTGTATCGCTGATTTGGGCCGTCACCTGTTCGCCAGGGAAAAACTCCGATTTGAACTCATCATAGATGTTATCCACGAGGTGATCGATTCGGGAAATGGTCTGAAACTGAACGCGGCGAAGGACGGGACCTTTCAAGGCTTCGGGGAACGCTTCTTGGACTTCTTTGGCGCCGGCTTTCTATATTTAGATTGGCATGTGAGAATGGCGAACCATACAAGTGGTAAAATGGTGGTACTTACCTCACTCTTAAGAGCTTCAAAGAAGGTCAATTTACTCTGGCCAGTGATCTGGCAGATGAACTTGGGCTGTATAGGATATTAGAATATATGCAAGTTAGATTCGATAGTCTAGCAACTAACCTGCTCGTAGAATTCGAGTCTAGCGCTATAGTCGTCATGGCTAGTGAAGATCTCACCAGTCTCAGTGATCTCCCAGTACTTCCGAGGCGCGTTAGCAAAACATGTAGATACCGTCTACCGGGAACAAAGACAAACCTTGGTGCCGCGAGTTACGCCTTCATTTTGTAAGACCTCTACGGGCTTTCTCTTGTAGAGAACCTATAATAAGTGACATGTAAGTACATGTGCACATGGATAAATATCAGGAATCAGATAAAACCAACCATTGTGAAGTATGTTGATTTTTAGAGTTCAACAAGTGTAGATGCCGGAAGCAAGATTGCTTGCGAGAATCGGCAGAAAATACGGCGTGTGTCCACTAGCGCGCTGGTGGGTGGACGAGACGTGGAACCCGGCAGCAAGGTCGGGAGGCGAACAAAGTCTAGCGGTAGCTGATCACAAAAGAGGACTTAAAGGACCATGGGCAATTCTACGGCGCAACTATAAGAGTCCCAAGACAAAAAGTCTGAACAATAGACAAGATTATTCTTGCTAGGACGAATCGCGCAGGTCGAGATGGGATCACGGACGTCGGATTATGGCGCGGACTCGGTACGAATCTAACGTGCCTGTCTTTTTTTTTTTTTTGGCTTTTCTCGTCTGTTCGGTAGGGCAAAACGGCTGTCGTGAAAGGTGCAGCGGCGCAAGTGAAAGAAAAAATGTGACAAGAGGCCGTAACTGTCGCGGTTGAGGCGGCGTGATGCGAGGCAATTGGATATACAGATGCAAATATGTGGAATATCAAGACACCGTGAAAACGAGCAGGAAAAAATCGGGAAAGAGCGAAAGATGGAAATTGCAGTTTACCGGAATGCAATCAATGAAAGACGCGAAGCCTGGCAATGAAGGCGATTTTGATGAAATGCGCCGTGTATTCAAGGCGTAGATGGAAAGTGTGGATGTGCGTGGATTCCAGTCAAGGAAAAGAAGATGTAGGAGAGAAAATGTGGGCGGCCAGGCCAGGACGGGACGACGAGGAGAAATAAACCAACGGGGGGCGAGGAGGAAGGAGGGCAGGCGAGAGCGTAAGAATTGGTCAGGTCAAGGTTCGGAGAGGGAAGGAAGTACCCAGCCCTAGACCCAGACGGGCAACGACCAAGACTCTATGTGACTTACCACCAGGACGCCAGAGCGGGCTTGACAGGGAACGGAAGGACCTAAAGACCACGGGGGGAAATGTAGAGATGCTCTTGGAGTGTAATTCGGAAGCTGAAGAGGAATTCGGGAGCTTATGACGATTGGAGTTTCCATACGCAACACAGAAAGAAGGTTAAAATGACGAATGTGTAGGCTCCGGACTGACAAGCTTTCTACTTCAAGAATGTGCAATCTACAATGACGCCTGTTCATGGCCTATATGGATATCATAAGAGACTCGTTATTACTGGCTAATCTGCATAATCCGACAAAATCACATGCGTGCTGCCGTCAACCTACTGCTTGATACGATTCCCATTTTGTGCCACAGGCAGCTCAGTCTCATGCCGCTACTGTAACTGCCAACAACCACAAACTCATGAGTCTTTGTCTCGGCCCGCTCCGCTGAGACCAACCCAACCGCCCCAGCCTATTCTAAACGCTTGACTACTATGATTCCATGTTTCTTTTCATCCGCTATTCTCTTTCCTCGAATCCGGTCTCACTCGTTATATCGTGGTAGGCCTGATTCTCCGCTGCCCAGAAACCCATCCCATCATCGCCAGAGCACACATCCCAAAAAGGAAACCGCCAGCTCAGACAACATCAATCCATAATTTAGCCAGGATCATTCATCTAGGGCAAAGATGAAAAAAATGCTCCGGCGACCGCGGCTCTACAGCGGCTCTTCTGCCACCTTTGTTGGAGTAGCATAGAGGGGTCTTTAACTATTGGTCTCCTATTGAGTATGGCTGATAGCTGGTAACTCAAAATCCCCTTTGCCACTTTTGCTGGTCATTGCTCAAACGCTCCGTGCCGGTGGCTTGTTCATCCCTCGCCCGCGCTTCTGGAGATTTTTGGCCTTCATCAGCCAAGAGAGCAACCCTCCTTGTTCGTGACGGTCTTTCAGCCTGTTGCATTCAAACTACCATTACAACCAAACTATTCGTGTTTGGTCTTGTTTTGAAGCTCTTTTTTCACCCATCACGACTGATATTTATTTGCATGCCCGTAGTTCAATTATCCCCCAATCATCGGTCGTAATAATTGTGACTGCCGGCTCTCCGTCGGCTTGCCCGGTCGCAGATTCTGCCAAACACAATCTCCAACGCCCCAAATGAGCCCACAACCAGATTCTTGATCAGCACTAGCCCTGTCGTTCTCTACATATGTAGCCCGCCAATCTTATCAGTCAACAAATGTCTTGATTGATATCATGATTCCCTTCTAGTCCTCCTTGCTCCGTTAGGCAATTCATTCTTTTGTTCACGCACCCAAATGACGACCGACCCAGCCCCGTCATAGTCACCACGGTGGGTCGGCTGATCCCCCCCCTCCCAGCATCTGTGCTAGCCTATCCCCTACGATTTTCCATCTGCCAAAACAAACCCCTCTAGTCCGGAAAATAATTGAACCATAACCGACAGCACAGCCCATGATCCATCACAGCCTGGTCTCTCCGCAAACGACACGCCTTTTCTTTCCAATTCAGTCTTCTAGATCGTCATCACGTGATTCGCTCCCGCTCCTGCCATCCAACAATGGTTGCCACATCCAGTACCACTACATAAATGGAAACCTGACGGACGGACCCACTTTTGCCCAGCCAATCAGCGTCAACCGCACGTCCTACATGCTCCTCGGTCTTGTCGATGCATGGTTAAGTAACGCCGGAACTATCACCGCCATACCCAGCCGGCTTTTTGACTTGATCATTACGGGTACTTCTCAACAAGCTTAATGGCTTTGTTGGCCTTATTATTTGTTCCATTCTGGATAATTTTGTATAATTTTGATTTTCGGCTCCGATCAGCACCCCTCCGGAAACCACGGGAATTAACAGCACTGTCCGGCAAAAGCCCTTATTGGTAAACGAAGCTTATTCATGTGTTCTTTGATATCTGGACCAGTATTTGTGTCTATTTTTTACAGCAATTATCTAAACATGAGTGAATTCACTAACACGGAAGTTTAAGCTCCGGACCGTTTCCGGTTGTCGTGATGCACTATTTCTAGCGATATCTTGACCAGATCTCAACGGATCTAGACACCACATGGATGCACTTGTCCCTAAAAGTGTGTTAAATGCGTACACTAAATATATATCAAAACAAATCGGCCACAAACTAAGTTACATCGCAATATCATACTCTAAATTCTGTCGCATCTGCAGCCTTTACCACAAATATAACTGTAACCATCACTATACCTTCAATATTGTTTTATATTACATCCAAATAAAGGCAGACTTCTACATATCAATCAACAGATATCAGTACTCACACGTATATCTATTCTGTCATTAAAACATGTCCACGTCCAATCTGTCATGCCAATGTGGTCGTCCAGCTCGTCACACCACCTCATATATCTTCTGATATTCCCTAGACAAAACTACTTATCTGCACAACTCGCCCCACAAAATGACTAACCCCGGTCATTTGTTTGTGAATTCCTCGTTCACAACTGTTCCTGTCACGGTTTTTGGTCTTTCAGCTGATATCTTGCTCCCTCCCTTCAATATCATCACGGTCACATACAGGGTTAGGGTTGCACACAATCACGTGCGCCCCATAGTGGAGCTCTAGCCAACGCGACTTATCCACACAAGACCCACCCCAGGGTGCACTTTTTTTTTTCTTCAATGGAACACTTTCTTTTACAAAACTAAGCCAGAGCTCCTCCCATCCATCCATCCACGATCCCTCCGTCTTCTGAGATCTCATTCTCATCCTAATTCTAATTCTCAGCTTTTGGATGAAGCTGTCTTTGCTTGTCGATCTAGAAGAGCGCGACAGGTGAGCCTCAAGGCTCTCACCACCTGCAGCCATGGCGACTACCTCCAACATGTTCATGTACTCGCTGACCATTCAGCCGCCAACTCATATCACTCAGGCGGTGCTTGGTCAGTTTGCGGGTACCAAGGAGCAGTTCATTGTCACTGCCTCCGGGTCGAGATTGACGCTCTTGCGGCCAGATCCCTCCCAGGGAAAGGTTGTCACAGTCTTCTCTCACGATGTCTTCGGCATCATCCGCGGCCTCGCGGCCTTCCGTCTTGCTGGAAGCAGCAAAGGTATGTTCTATCACCATCCACCTACCCATTGGTTCTACTGGCAAGGCTAGTCAGATGGACTTTCCACCCAACCCCGCGTTCAACGCACATCATAAAACATATGCTGAGTTTTTTCCAAGATGGCCTACCCCGCGTAGTTGTCAACTGAACTACCAGCCAATTCGTCCGCCTAGCCATTATATTCTGGAAATAGACCAATTGCTAACTCTATTTGCTCCGAAAAGACTACATTATCGTCGCTTCTGACTCCGGCCGGATCACTATCCTCGAGTACCAGACGAACCCTTCCCGTTTCGAGCGGGTTCACCTCGAGACCTTTGGAAAGTCAGGTATTCGTCGTGTGATACCCGGCGAGTACCTGGCTTGTGATCCCAAGGGCCGTGCTTGTTTGATCTCGGCCGTTGAGAAGAACAAGCTTGTCTATGTCCTGAACAGAGATGTCCAGGCCAAGCTTACCATCAGTTCGCCATTAGAGGCCCACAAGCCTGGCGTACATGTTTTGTCGCTCGTGGCCCTTGACGTGGGGTATGCCAACCCCGTTTTTGCTGCCCTTGAGACAGATTACACCGAGGTCGATCAGGACCCAACGGGGAATGCCGCCGATGAATATGAGACCCAGCTTGTGTATTACGAGCTTGATCTTGGTCTCAACCATGTCGTCCGCAAGTGGTCCGATCCTGTCGACCAATCAGCCTCCCTGCTATTCCAGGTCCCCGGTGGAAATGATGGCCCAAGTGGTGTGCTTGTTTGCGGCGAGGAGAACATCACCTATCGCCATTCCAACCAGGAGGCCTTCAGAGTGCCCATCCCAAGAAGAAAGGGTGCTACTGAAGATCCTTCCCGCAAGCGTAGCATTGCCACTGGTGTCATGCACAAACTCAAGGGCAACGCTGGTGCTTTCTTTTTCCTTCTTCAGACTGAAGATGGTGACATGTTCAAGGTTACTATCGACATGGCTGAAGATGACGAGGGCCAGCCCACTGGTGAAGTAAAGCGGCTGAAAATCAAGTATTTCGATACTGTGCCCCTTGCCACCAGTCTGTGCATTCTCAAGAGCGGTTTCCTCTTTGTTTGCTCGCAAACTGGCAACCACCACTTCTACCAGTTTGAGAAGCTTGGTGATGAGGACGAAGAGGTTGAGTTTTCCAGTGATGACTTCCCGACCGATCCCAAAGCGTCGTACGAAGCTGTCTACTTTTCTCCTCGTCCATTGGAAAACCTTGCTTTTGTCGAGAGTGTCGACTCCATGAACCCTCTCATGGATTGCAAGGTTGCCAATCTTACCAACGAGGACGCTCCACAAATCTACACCGCCTGTGGTACCGGCGCGCGTAGTACTTTCCGGTCGATCAAGCACGGTCTTGCTGTCAATGAGATTGTTGCTTCTGATCTTCCAGGTGTGCCTTCGGCTGTTTGGACGCTCAAGCTCAATCGCTCTGATGAGTTTGATGCGTACATCATCCTTTCTTTTGCTAATGGCACTCTTGTCCTAAGCATTGGCGAGACTGTCGAGGAAGTGAATGACTCTGGCTTCTTGACTTCGGTCCCTACCCTTGCTGCTCAATTGTTGGGTGAAAATGGTCTAATCCAGGTTCATCCCAAGGGTATCCGTCATGTAGTCAACGGCGAGGTTAACGAGTGGCCAGCCCCCCAGCACCGGTCTATTGTTGCTGCTGCTACCAACGATAGTCAAGTCGCGGTTGCCCTCAGTTCCGGCGAGATTGTCTACTTTGAGATGGACATTGACGGATCACTTGCTGAGTACGATGAGAAGAAGGAAATGCCTGGCACGGTTACTTCTCTTAGTCTCGGTGATGTCCCCGAAGGTCGTCGGAGAAGTTCTTTCCTGGCTGTTGGTTGTGACGATCAGACCGTCCGTGTATTGTCTCTTGATCCGGAGTCTACCTTAGAGAGCAAGTCGGTTCAGGCTTTGACGGCCCCGCCTACTTCGCTGTCTATCATGGCTATGGAGGATTCCGCATCAGGTGGCTCTACTTTGTATCTGCACATTGGATTACAATCTGGTGTGTATATCAGAACCGTCCTCGATGAGGTCACTGGCCAACTCACGGACACTCGTCTGAAGTTCCTTGGTCCTCGCGCTGTTAAGCTGTCTAAGATTACAGTACAAGGTCGTACCTGCGTGCTTGCTTTGAGCTCTCGTCCATGGCTTGGATACGCTGACCCCATCAGCAAGAGCTTCACGGTAACTCCATTAAGTTACGTTGATCTTGAATGGGCGTGGAACTTTAGTAGTGAGCAGTGTGACGAGGGTGTCGTTGGCATTCAAGGCCAGTCTCTCAGGTAAGCTTTTTCTTGTTTTTGCTTTTTTGTTTGTTTTTA
Organism: Huntiella bhutanensis; assembly: GCA_002018275.1. Lineage (NCBI taxonomy): Eukaryota > Fungi > Ascomycota > Sordariomycetes > Microascales > Ceratocystidaceae > Huntiella > Huntiella bhutanensis. The sequence continues at coordinate 131,102 of MJMS01000042.1, read as the reverse complement.
TTGTGTCAGTGATGAGAAAAAGGGATCCGCAGCCATTAGGCGATGAGGTAATTGTTGATCACATAGTGATTCACCAATTGTTCCTTCTGAAGCGACACTATTCACCCCGTTTTGTTGTAACGTTATGTACTTTGTCCCTGGAATTCCGCTAACACTCAACGACCATAGAATTCTTTCCCTGGATAACTTGAGCGAGACCTTGATCCAGAAGTCAACATCATTGACCTACACTCCTCGTGTACTGTCCAAGCATCCCGAGTTCCCCATGTTTTACACAGTTGAAGCAGAGAACAACACCCTTGCCCCAGAGCTCCGTCAACAGCTCATTGCTGCTGCTGGTGCTGAGGACAGTTCTGCCATCCTCCCCCCTTCAGAATTTGGTTACCCCAAGGGCCGTGGTAGATGGGCTTCCTGTATTAGTGTCATTGATCCTGTGGCCGGTGATGATCAGGAGCCCGAGGTCCTTCAGACCGTGGACCTTACCAATAACGAGGCCGCCACGTCGGCTGCTATTGTTCCTTTCTCCAGCCAGGATGATGAGCACTTCTTAATCGTTGGTACTGGAAAAGATCTCAAGCTCAACCCTCGCAGTTACACCGAAGGCTACATTCACGTATACCGGTTCCTTAACCAGGGTCGCGAGCTGGAGTTCATCCACACAACCAAGGTAGAAGGTCCCCCGACTGCCATGGTTGCTTTCCAAGGCCGTTTGTTGGTTGGTATCAACAAGACGCTTCGTATCTACGACCTGGGTATGAAGCAGATGCTCCGCAAGTGCCAGGTTGAGCTTGGTGGCCATCTTATCACGACGATCAACAGCCAAGGTCATCGCATTACCGTTGGTGATGTGATGCAGGGTATGACGTTTGTGGTGTACAAGACTGGTAGCAACAAGTTGATTCCATTTGCTGACGATACAATCAACCGCTGGACCACATGCTCGGAAATGGTTGATTACGAGTCTGTAGCTGGTGGTGACAGGTTTGGCAACTTGTGGATTGTACGCGCCCCTGCTAAAGACAGTGAGGGAGCCGATGAAGATGATACTGGTACGCACTTGCTGCACTCTCGTGATTACCTCCATGGTGCTTCTGCTCGTCTTTCCTGCATGGTTCACTTCCACTCACAGGATCCACCAACTAGCATCAACAAGACCAATCTGGTCGTTGGTGGTAACCCAGTGATGGTGTGGAGTGGTCTCATGGGTACCATTGGTGTGTTCATCCCATTTGTGAGCCGTGAAGACGTGGATTTCTTCCAGTCTCTCGAGTCTCACATGCGCACCGAAGATCCCCCTCTTGCTGGCCGTGACCACCTTATGTACCGTGGTTACTACGTGCCTGTCAAGGGTGTGATTGACGGTGATCTCTGCGAGCGTTTCTCTCTCCTTCCTAGTGATAAAAAGCAGATGATCGCTAGTGAGCTCGACCGTTCGATCCGTGAGATTGAGCGGAAGTTGTCGGACATCCGTACGCGCGCAGCATTTTAATAATAGCGGGTAAGGAGGCGGCGGTGTCTGGCGGCGTGTATTGATTTCTTGTTTTGTGGAGGATTTTCATTCATTTTCAGCGTGTTTTGTTTTTTTGGGTTGCTTTTTTAATGGGATGGATATATATCTTGTTTGGCGAGTTTGGCGTAATGATTGGGTTCAGGACTACACGCTGGGTGGTTTTCTATTCTTTTGGCTCGCGAGGGCCGCAGAACATGTTTATTGTTAGCATTCGAAAGTGTTTATATATTGTGAACTTTTTCCTCTGGTCATTTTTGAGTATTCGTTGTGATTTTGAGTTTGTTTTGCACTGTTTTCTTCGTATAGACGTTGAAGTCGGGTACCCTAAGAAACCCTGGGTATTAATCGATAACCAGAAATAGCGAATGTGCCCAAATTTCGAGCCGCGTATAAATTAGTAGTCGCATGATGGTAACCATCAAGTTCATATTCCTCATCATGTCCGGCTTCAAGCTCAACGCCTCCCTTAGTCTCAACAAGAAATCCAATGGGCTGAAAAAGCCCACCAACGCATTTGGCGCCAAGAAGAAACCAACGGCCTTTGGCAATGACGATTCAGATTCAGATGATGCCTCCTCTGGACCTTTTGCGCCAGCGAATAAATCGAAATCAAAAGGCCCAATAGCGCCTCGGAAAAACGAACCTACGGCTGTCGAAACGATTACGGAACTCGATGATGACACTTTAGACGCGCATACACAGACAGAGGAGTCACGGCCAGCCAAGTCGAAAAAGAAGCTTCCTGTAGCGCCGGTTGCGCCGCCGTCTTTGAAGGGGAAGAAAAAGGCTTCTCCGGAGGGATCTGGACTTGGTGATTTGTCGAGTGCGTTGGAGAGTCGCAAGTATATAGAGGCTGCGCAAGCAGAGGACGCGAATATCTATGATTATGATGCGGTCTATGATGCGCTGAAACCACAAGCCAAGAGGGCTGATGCGGCGTTGGCGGAGGAGGAGGTCAAACCGCGGTATATCACGGGGATTGTGGCGGCGGCGGCAGTGAGAAAACGGGATCAATTGGCTGCCGAACAGGTCAAAGTTATGAGAGAACGAGAGGAGGAGGGTGATGAGTTTGCGGACAAGGAAGTCTTTGTGACGGAGAGTTATAAGAAGGCACAGGAGGCGAAGAAGAAGGAGGATGCGGAGTTGAAGATTGTGGAAGAGGAAGAACTGAAGAGACGCGAAGGTGGTGCGGGGATGACGGACTTTTATAAGAGGCTGTTGGATGAGAAGGAGGAGGAACATAGACGGGTTGTTGAGGCAGCGGCGAGACGGAGTAAGATGACACAGGAGGAGAGGGATAAGGAAGACCAAGAAAAGAAGGAGGCAGATGAGAAATCTACAGCGGACAGAGCACGGGAAATTAACGAACTTGGTGGAAATATTGCCATCAATGATGATGGTGAGGTTGTTGACAAAAGACAACTTCTCAAGGGGGGTTTGAATATGTTGCCCTCACGACGTGCTAATGCAGCTAGCGAAGCACAAAAGAAGGCAAGACAGAGAGCACCGGAATTGATGAAGGATACTGGACGTGGCGGACAAGCCGGTGGGAGACGAGGCATGAGAGAGAGACAATCGAAGATGGTTGAGGAACAGTTAGAGATGTCTTTGAAGAGAGCACGGGAGGAAGAAGAAAAGGAACGAGAGAGAGTTGAGAATATGAATAAGTCAACGAAGACTGAGGCGGATATCTCTGGAGCTAGAGAAAGATTCTTGGCTCGTAAGAGGGCAGCAGAGGAGGCCAAGAAGGCTGGGACATCAGCTTGAGTATTATGATATTTATTATTGTGTTGGTTTATTTCCCGGGTTGGGTGTCTATACGGGGCTCCTAGTCATACAAATACACAAACGTACAGTGTTGGTACATACAAATTCCATCTCCCATAATCATACAGATAGCCAACAGTCTTAGTTACCGGCGGCCTGCTCGGCCTTCAACCGGGCAATGTATGTAGCGTGAACAATGTTCCAGGCCGACATGTACTTGTCCATGCAAGACTTAACACAGGCCTGCTCGGAAGATGAGAGGCTGGAGCCGGGGGTGGGCACACAGCTGGAGAAGCAGGCAATCTGGAGTTTCTATATATCAAAGCTAGTTAGTTGATACCCATAAAAGTGAGAAAAACAGATACTCACGTCGATGAGGGTACGGGCGTTGTGAACCTGAGATTCGGTTTGAATCTGCTGCATCAACTGACGCTTAATAGTGGCGGAGTCTTCGGACATTGTGGATGGTTATGTGCGGTGGGTTTAGTTTGTGAGGCGGATCTCGGGATACAGTAAGACGGCTTCAATGACGATGATATCACAGGTGGTGGTTGTGAAAAACACTTGTGGCGCATGTGGCGGCTGGCTACACAAGCCTGTGGCGGTGTATTTGTCTGAATTGAGCAAGTCTGGGGACGCCTGTCGGGTGATTATCGGGTGTGATGGGGCGCAAGAGGACAGGTTTAACTGTGGATTACGGTGTTAAGCGCGATCTGCTTTAAGCATATGTACGGCCGATTTACGATGGGATTTGCGATGCTGGGGGTTAATGAAGATGGCTTATTCTGTCATAGTTAGATTGTCAACAAACTTGTCAACACAATTGTCTCAGTCACACTCGTAAACAATCCAAAATCCCTCTGTAAACCCTATTCCTGTCCGTTGTCACTGCTGTGCCCGGGGCCCAAGTACAGCTCTCAAAGGGCAAAGGGCCACTAAGCGAGAAGCCAGCAAAGTCCGACCCGCAGTATAGGTCTCTCTTAGCCTGCTTGCACTTGCCGTATAATTTGACGCCACTGTAGCTTCAAGGCCCAAACGGGACAGCAAAGGGACAGCCTCCCAGATAATTGGTCCGTGTGGTGGAATTCGACGACAATCTATTTGTGGATAGCGTTTGACTGAAGACGACAGGTAGAAGCAACATTGTCAGATAATTTGACGATACGACGACGATAACGAGTTTCTGGTTGTTGTCTTTTTTGCTGGCATTGATTGCTTGTTTTTTTGTTGCTCCTTTGCACTTGACTTGAGGACGACATATTGCCTTTGGCCACGTGCTTGTCTGTGACTTGACTTGACGACGGCGAGCTTCGGTTGATTTACGATTCGCTTGATTATACACATATCTCGACATACATCACGATGAGAATACTCAACGCGCTGGTGGCCGGTTTGGGCCTGGTGGGTCTGGGCCGCGCTCAGGAGGAGGGTGATGATGATGTTCGCAGTATTTCTGTAGGTGCTTTTCTGGGGATAGAATGGTGGGTTTTGAGAGCATTGGCTAACTTGTTTTTCTTGCTGTTTTTCTAGCTGCGGACGCATACTCTGGTTCAGGTACGATATGGATAAAGTGGGAGGATTAAAATTGCTGGATTGCGGATGTGGCGGGGCTCTTAATGGCAGCTTTGCTACTGGCGCATTGCGACTAAGTTGGACACTTATACTGACTTGGTGGGATTGTACTAGCCCTACCTGGACTCGGATATGTCGAGCAGATGGTACGACTTTGGCGGTGATACCATTGTCCGTACCGATTCGTAAGTTGCCGTCAGCTTCCCGCTACCCATGCAACATGCTAACTTTGTCCCCTGCTTTGCCCCCCCCGTCTAGTTACATCCGTCTTGCTTCGGATCTCCCATCGCAGACTGGTTGGTTGTTTTCCCGCGTACCATTGACGGCCACCAACTGGGAAATCGAGGTTGAATTCAAAATCAGCGGCAAGGGCCAGCTCTACGGTGACGGCATGGCCATGTGGTTGACTAAGGGTCGTGGCGAAGTTGGTCCCGTTTTTGGCTCGACTGATCGCTTTGAGGGTCTCGGTATCTTCCTTGATACCTACAAGAACAACCGTCCTGGTACTGTCTTCCCCTACGTCATGGCTATGATGGGTGATGGCCAGACTAACTACGACAAGGGCAACGATGGTAAGGCCAATGAGCTGGCTGGTTGCTCGGCCCGTGGTTTGCGCAATGCCAACATCCCTACTAAGCTGCGCCTGACTTACTTCCAGGACAAGTACCTGAAGATGGAACTTCAGTACAAGAAGGAGGGTAGCTGGGTTCAGTGCTTCAACGTCGAGGATCCTCCTGCGCTTCCTCAGGTCGCGTACCTTGGTTTCTCTGCTGAGACCGGTGAGCTTAGCGACAACCACGACATCATCTCGGTCAAGGCCAAGAACCTGTACAAGACTCCTACTTCGCGCAACTCCAAGAGCGGCTCGAGCAAGAAGAACAAGGGTAGCTCCAAGAAGAACAACAAGAACAACAGCAGCAGCTACGATGCTGAGGGTGGCAGCTGGACGTGGTTCTTCTTCAAGATTATTCTCTTCTTTGGTTTGATTGGTGGTGGCTACGTTGGGTTTACGGCGTGGCGGGCGCAGCAGGCGCGCAAGTCGCATCGCTTTTAAAAGGCGGTGATTAGAATATAGCGCTTGGTGTTATTTCTTGGAGATGTCTTTCTTTATGTGGGGTTATGTGGGTTTAGAGATGTGTAAGATGAGCATCGGGGCTGTTGGCTTGTATTATGTGTTTATATATATGATGCGGTTTGTGTATATGAATTAGGGTGATTGAACCCTTGTTTGGCTTGATTGAGCTTGTTGTACAAAGATGACGTTCAAGGTGATAGGTGTGAAATGAACAAAGAAGGAATCTACTGGGCTGGTATATTTTTAACTAGGTTTGATTTGGATTGATTCTTTGACTGCTTCTTTCTTGAGGGATGGGTATCTACTAAGCCATGGTTGCCTTGTAGTTATATCAAAGATGGTGTTCCCTCTTTGAATCGTCAAGGACATAAGGGGTCTTTCGGGGCTTCCCTCAGATTTAATAGGTACTATCGTCAAAGCAATTGGCCATAGAAGCCTCGAACTTACACTGGTTCTTTGTCCTAGTGCTATTTCTGGAGTGTTTGGTCGTATGCACTTGTTCGTCGACACCGTCAAACGTTCTTTATACTCAGTGTCGAACTCAATACAAAAGGTCGTCATGTCCACGGTAAGTTGTTGGTTGAAGGTAGAATCCAAGCACTTGCATTTCCCTTTCTGCTATCACCACTTTCCTTTTCATATTTTCTGCATTTCGCCTCTCTGTTTGATACAGTTTGGCCATCATTTTCATTTTACTTTTCACTTTACTTTTCATTATATACTCTACCACGATGATTCTTAAAGGCAAGAAGTACATGGCTACTAGCCCTAGTACTCAGTATTCGCAGGACGAATATAACCTTGATGACGCCGCTACTCTACGCTCCTCGTGGCAACCGCGCGCTCGCGCGCTCTATGAACGTGGTCTTCATAATGATATCGACACTGTGGTTGCCATCACGGAGGAGTTCGCTGAGTCTTCGGACGAGGAATGGCGGGGCGTCGACCGTTTTGACCACCTTGAATGTGTTCCGGAATATCCTGATTTCGACACACTTCCGTGGCTTGGTCAGACGAATATGTGGCCGGTGCTAAAGGCGGCTAACATGGACATCGTTGAGCCGGATATCACTATGAGTGAGTGGAATATGCTTTGGGAGGCTCTCCCTTATGCCCCTAAGTGGCGTTACTATGCCGAGGCGGCTTTTGAGAATGAGCGTATTAAGCAGTGGATTCTGGATGATAACACCAGTCCCATGTTCCGCATTATCTTTTCCGACCGTACACCCCGTGGTATCGCCCGTTGCCGTGTCCTTATTCGCCATCTTATCCGTCGTCGTTGGGCCCGCTTTGGTATTTGGAATGAGACTTGGGGTATTGGTGACCACACTGATGACCCTCGTCACCGCCGTGCGTCTATCCAGCCTGAGGAGTCCTTCGCCGACCGTGTTGATTACTGGCGTTGGGAGTGGGAGGGTTTGTCATTTGCCCCCCATATGGTTCCCTTCCGGAATAAGCATGGCCAGTTGAAGCTTTCCCTCGTCAGCCGTAACAAGGGCCATCCTGTTGTCAAGATGCTTGAGGAACGTCGGTCTCTCGGCTATGGAAAGTTGGCTCCTATTAAGAAGCAGCCTGTCCCTGGACCTGAGTCCCCCTTTGCTGCTCGTCTTCAGTGGCTTATGGAGAGACCTTGGATGCACTTTGAGACTGATAAGTGCGCTGAAGAGACTCGTGTTCTCCGTGTTCTACGCGCACGGAGCAACATCTACTTCCCTGCCTATGCCACTTCTAAGTCCGTTAAGGAGGAATGGGTGAAGGCAAACCAGTGGGATGAGAAGTGGACTGAGCAGTCTCTTATCGGTTGGTTCTGGCCTGGTGAGGAGGGTGAAGATGAGGTCTTTGATCTTAACACTCTTGACTTTGCCACCATGCCCTGGGATGACCGTGAGGCTTATGAGTTCCGCAAGCTTGGTCTTACTGATGTTTTTTCTGTCACTGAACGCTGGCGCATGCAGAATGGCATCCCCCCTCCTAAGAGCTTTGCCTTCCGCTATGGATTCAACGAGAACACTATCTACCCCGAAGAGGATTCTGAGCAGTACAAGGGTGACGAGCTCTCCATGCAGATGCTCAACTCCCGTCGTCTTACTGCTATCAAGCCTCAGGCTCCTGGCAGCCCCGTTGACATACCTCAGGAGGGCACCGATGAATTCCACGCTTTCAACCACCGCAGAAACTCGGATTTATACATCCCGTCTATCCATCCTGAGTGGCGAGAGTACCGTGCCGACCGTGGCCCTGTCGACGAGAGCGCGGAGGCTCATAACCTCTGGGTGAGACTCCGGGAGAAGCCGAGACCTTGGGAGGTTGAAACCCGGAAGGTCCTTGTTGATGCTTCGGATGTTGAGAAACCTATTTTCAAGAAGGTTAAGGTCGATGGACGAGTCCATAACTTGACGGATCCGACTAATAAGGCAGCTCGTATTCTTATTGAGAAGTTCCCTGCTGTGGACCCCCATACTCTTGATACTGGGTTTGATTATATTGATGGGTCTGATGACGAAGACGACGACGATGAGGATGAATCCGATACGGAAATGGCAGATGCCCCTCGGCCTCAAACTGGTATTACCAGCGACTTCAAACAATTGACCACATCTGATGACGACGAGGACACCGTTATTTCCGATACCCCTGATCTCAAAGGCTGTACCGGATCTAATGAAACTCTTGGCAAGTTTGCTGGCGAGAGACCACCTACGACTACGCACTTAGGAAATTACCCTACTCCCCCCGGATCTGACGTCGATTCCGGCCCAACCGCCTTGCCTACTCCCCCGTTATCAATCCCGTCTACTGCGTCACCACCAGTTGTTCCCATGGCATCTCCTTCCCCGCCGCCTCCTCCTCCTCCACCACCACCACCACCGCCACCGCCGCCGCCATCGCCTCCTCGTCCTCCTCAATCAAACACCAGTTCTGGTGATTCTCAGGACTCCAAGGGTGGCGATAAAAGTGGCAGGAAAGCTAAGGAATCGGGGGGTGATGACGACAGTGATGGAGATGGTGATGATAGTGATGACTCTTCTTTGTCTTCACTTGGATCCCGCACTCCTTCGCTTCCTTCGCCCGCGATTAGACAGGAGTCTCCCTCGCCGGAAAGTTACTTTGCCAATGAGAGACCTCGTTCTCGAGCTCCCGCACCAGCTCCCTCGTCTAGTGAATCCGGTTCTTCATCGTCTTCTACTAACTCCGATGGAACTGGCTGTTACCGTCCTCCTGTTACCCGTCGTCGGTCTCGCTCTGATGACGATGAAGATGAGAGACCTAACAAGCGGGCTCGCACCGACAGACCTCGTCGTGTAGCTGCCATCCGCGGTATTGTCAATAGACGTCGCGCCTGTGGTATCCCACCTCAAGGTCGTGCGCCTCCCCAAACTGCCCCCGCTCAGAACCGTCAAGAGCGCCAGGCCGCCCCGGCTCCGACAGCTGATAATGACTCGAGATTTGTCAAGCCAGTTGGCAGAATCCTTCGGGTCACTAAGAAGGCTGGACCTAATGATACCGTCAAGGTTTCTAAAGATGGTGTTCAGAAGCGGGCGCAGAAGAAGAAGACTCCCTCGAGTGTCAAGACTATGACGTTTGCTGAGATTCGCAAGACTATTCCTAGCCCGAATGTTATTATTAAGGAGGGCAACTTTAACACTTGGACTATCTTGACTATCCCCGGTGGTGAAGAATCCGTCCGGACGGCCCCTCCTACTGATGAATCTCGCGGCATCTTCAACCAACTCACTACGCCCGGCATCCCATTCGCCCACCCCAACTCCGCCAACGAAACCTTCCGACTTCCCAAATCTGATATTCCTTCGGATCCGATTTCTCACCGGATTGAAATGGCTCTTGAGGTATGCTCAAACAAAACAGTCAGAGCTATCAAGAGAGCTCTGTGGGAGGAAAAGGTATCTAAGAGAGTTGCCGAGACAGGCGAGAAGACTAAGTCTGCTAAGACTAAGGAGGCTGATAAGGCTAAGGTTTCGTCGAGAAAGGCGAATTCGTTGGTGTCCAAGGCTGGTGTTACCAAGAGTTCCCCAGGATTGGCTGCTAGAGCCTTTAATACTCTTTGGGGTATTGCGGGGAAGCTGTAAAGATGAGGTTTCGGTATATATGGGAAAATGGGTTACAAATTGGTTTCTAGATAGATTATCGACTTTGATTTCGATTATTTTGCTCTATGCAATTACTTACATACTTGTTTAAATGTTATTACATTTCATCCACAATCATGTGTCCACTGTTCTCTTACACCACTCATGACGTCACTATACTATACCCTAACCCTTATTCGTATGTATATAAACTCGCCCAAATAGCAAAGCCGATGAAGGTCCAGACTTTCTTCACGGCTATCGGTTAGTAGATTTTATCTATGATTGGTTTAGTCGGAAACCTTTTATGGCAATACCAGCGGGAAGCGGGGGATAAGTACTAACGGAACTAGTTCAAGTATCCGACTGACGCAATGCTCTGCGGAGATATTGGAGACAGCGAGAGGGGAAAGCCGGAAACGGATAGTGGCAACTGGCTTTGTAAGGGCTTTTTGTTTCTTGATGGGTTATATATAGAAGCGGGTATTCTCCAGGAAACCGGTATGAATACCGATTTCTCATTCATCTACCTATTGTATTCAAGTTTTTCATTATCAAAGTTTGCAAGAGTAAGTTTCAATTTCCTTTGATCGCCTTGATATACATGGCTTGTCATACACGAACACCTTCAAAAACCTGGACCATACGAGATTCAAGAAACCCTTGTCTTGTTCTGAATCGTCTTTTCCCTGAACTATGGTTCCCGGGCCCCCATCCCCCTCGCTCGGCGCAAACCCAGATGCCAGGGAGCCCCGTTTTTAGAGGGGAGCATCAGTCGGCTCGAGCTTCGGATATGGTTGACCGCTTTTCGAGGTCAAAGAAGACAGACAGCCAGACAGACAGAGAGGTAGTTTCATCTGTATGGGCCTTCAGCCTGGTCTGGTATTACTGAGATTCTGGTTGGTGAGAAACTAGAGTAGGCATTCAGAGACATTTTTGTTACTAGTGAGGAAAGAATTCACTCACTCTAATGTTTCCCTTTACTCACTTTATAACTACATATCAAATTCCTCGAGACTTTTCAAGTTCGGGTACATATAACATGTACAAAGGAAAATCCTTCTTTATTACCAGTCAGCACTATCACTATGATTCCCTTGTTCGTTGGATGATATACCCCTTGCCCCGAAATATCCTACACGATCCTCTCCAACTCGCCTCGTCTAAAGCAAATCGGTCGGTTAACCTGGCCTAGTAAGCTAGCCACGCCAAGTGAGAGAAAAAAAAAAGCATGCTAGTCCAGGACCGGCTCCTTGATAGTTTTGCTATAGCTCCTACTCTTTGATAGCTCTTTGACAGACAAACGTCGGTTGATGATAGACAGGCCCAGACAGAGTTAACCAGCCCAGCGGTGTTATTCTTGTCATTGTTGACTGTCATCCTTTTCTTTTCGTTCCGGGGTTTCGTTGTTTGCATTCCTAGGTTTTTGCATTCCTTGACTAACCTCTTGCATTTTTTTCATCACCTATTACAGCACTATAGTTGAACTTGTTGGATATTTGAACACAAGATTACACCGTACATACATACAATAGGATTGAGTCCTTTTTTGGATCATCCGCTTACTTCCGCTACTGTCCAAACTCGTCCCCCCCCAGTTTGACTGCCAACTTGACTGCCAGACAGACAGACAAACGAAGACCACCAGACCAGGTCAAGCACCTTCTTTCAACTTTGCAAGTTGCACTTTGTTGTCTTGACTGGAGTGGAAAGCTTTTTGTTCTTTTTATCTGAGTGCTTTCTATTCTCACAACATCTTATCTTTTGTTGGTTTTTGTTTTTCATTTCTCTTTATTTGATTTTGTCTCTGTGACCCTATTTCATTGGGTCGTGCATCCTAAGCCCACCCAAAGAAAAGCAAAAAGGAAAAAAAAAGAAAGACCTTTTGATCGTTGTTGAGCTTCTGTTGTGTTGCTTCAAGAGCTACACACATTTGGTGGTATAGCTTTGTCTTCCAGACGGAACACGTCCCCACATACGAGCACCTTCTATACTATCTTTTTTCTAGCTCCTCCCCACAGACCGACTAAACTTTCTGACTCGCTTCTGTCATCATGCCCTCCCTTAGTAACATTTTCAAGAAAAAGAAAGGCCGGGATTTCCACGCCGACTCTTCAAACAACAACAACTCTAGTCAGCCTTCAAGCCCAATCACTGCTGTACCAGTTACCGCCAGCACTCCTGCTGTCCCCATTGGTACCAACGCTACAGCTACTGCGACAGGCCTGTCCGCATCCTCCTCGTCCGTAGCTTCTGACCACCACCAAAGCGGATACGGCAACTCAACTTCAGGAGGCAGACCCGCCATTACTGCTGGCAGATCGTCTGGTAGACCCACTGTCACTGACCAACACCACCGTTCCGTGTCGTCTATTTTGTCCTCGCATCTGGCTTCAACCCCGTCGACGCCCTCGACTCCCAATACTATTAACCCTGACTCGAACTTTCTTGCTACTGCTACCTCCGCTGCTGATACTGCTGACACCGCGTCTGCGAATTATATTCAAACCCCCGCTGTTCCCGCAAACATTCCCGCTCTTTCCGAAAAATCGCCTGCCGTCAATTCCACAATTGGCAATTCCCCTCTTGCCCAGATCCAAGCCACCCCTTCCGCACCCGACGTCGTGCCCACTTCGCCGAGGCCTATTTCTGCCGGGCCCGGATCTTTGGTTTCCGCTCCGGTTTCGACTACCGCTACCTCGACCGTCACTGCTACCGCAACTGCATCTCATTATATTACTTCTCCGTCACCGGCCATTCTTTCGCCTATAGCCTCAACATCATCTAGTGGCATTGGATCAACGACGCTCCCTCCTCTTCCGCCGCCGTTGCCATCTCAGCCACCTGCATCTATATCAGCTCTGAGTCGCGGTCTTTCCTCATCTGACTCCACGGTTGTCGATTCTACCAATATGGCTTACAATAACCCGAACCAGCCAATTATGGGCGCTACAAACATCCCAAACTCGACGTCTAATATTCCCGCTCAGTATCACTCGCAGTATCACCAGCACCCACACCAGCAACCAACGCAATTGCCTGTCGGTGCACAGGGTTCCAATATTAGTGGAGGCAGTGAGTCTTCTACTGTCCCCGGTATTAGCATCAACAATCTCATCAATCCTCCGCATACTGGTGCTCAACAGCAGCAGCATAACATGAAGGGTTACGCCAATGTTCACCGCGGTAACGACGGTAATAATGATGATACATTGATCATACAGTCGAATGCTGTGCCAACGTCTGGCTCTCATCAGCAACAGCACCCAGCATCACAACCACAGGCCTTGCCACAACAGCAAGCCATCCCACAACAATCACAACCCGTTTACCAGCAACAGCAGCCGCCTCAACAGCCCCAATCACAGCCACCAGCAGCCGTGTCAGAGGCTCGGGTAACAAAAGGCAAATACACCCTGCATGATTTTGACATTCAACGCACACTCGGTACTGGGTCGTTTGGTCGGGTGCATCTGGTTCAATCCAAACATAACACGCGGTACTACGCCATCAAGGTGTTGAAAAAGGCCCAGGTAGTCCGCATGAAGCAGGTTGAACACACCAACGATGAACGGAGGATGCTCGGTGAGGTCAAGCACCCGTTCTTGATTACACTTTGGGGAACCTTCCAGGACTGCAAGAACCTATACATGGTAATGGACTTCGTAGAGGGCGGTGAATTGTTCTCACTATTGCGCAAGTCTGGGGTAAGTGTCTATTTTTCGTTTGATTGTTTGGTTCCGAGTGTTTCTCTTGTAAGACAATGTTTGCTAACAACCCACCCCCGATGTAGCGCTTCCCGAACCCGGTAGCCAAGTTCTATGCTGCAGAGGTTGTACTGGCTCTTGAGTATCTGCATTCACGTAACATTATTTACCGCGATCTCAAGCCAGAGAACCTGCTCCTTGACCGTCATGGTCACCTCAAGATTACAGATTTCGGTTTTGCCAAGCGTGTTCCCGACATGACCTGGACACTCTGTGGTACTCCCGATTATCTGGCGCCTGAGGTTGTTTCCAACCGCGGCTACAACAAGTCGGTTGACTGGTGGTCTCTCGGCATTCTAATCTACGAAATGTTGTGCGGCTACACGCCCTTCTGGGACGGTGGTTCCCCCATGAAGATTTACGAAAACATTCTGCGTGGAAGCGTCACATATCCTCACTATGTGAACAGCGATGCACGTGATCTCTTGGAGCATCTCATTACCGCTGATCTTACGAAACGCCTGGGGAACCTGTACGGCGGGTCACAGGACGTCAAGAGCCACCGGTGGTTCTCCGAGGTCACGTGGGACCGTCTGGCGCGTAAAGACATAGATGCGCCCTATGTACCGCCTGTCAAGGCTGGAGCTGGTGATGCCAGTTTGTTTGACAGGTATCCTGAGGAGATTGACAAGTATGGTCAGGACGGAGAAGATGAGCATGGTTCGTTGTTCCCTGACTTTTAGATTCTTACTTGTGTTTTTTTTTCAGTTGGGTCTTTTATTTATACAGTGGTTTATATGGGAAAAGCGAGGTTTAGATGTCTGGTTTATATGAGAGATGATTGTTTCCTTGACTTGAAGTTGAGTGCGAATTGATACCAACTGTATTGTTGTATTGTCCAAACGGCCAGCATCAAATAGAGTGCGGGGTTTGGTCCATTTCACCAATGACCTAACCCTAAAACTCACTACCCCCTGCATTATATGCGGCTCAGAGCAAGGGCTAAAAAAAACATCGGCGGACTCCGCCATATCTGAATCGGGAGCTAGCGAGCTATCAATGATTGACACTATACTGGGCCAGACCTAAGCTCGATGGTCTCATTATGTCATAGAGCGGAAATATTCGACAGATAAGGAAGTGGAGGATGCCGCCCGGGTGAACGGCGTGTTGCGCTTCGCAGGCAATGTCTTGAGATGGACTGACTTGATTTGGAGTAGCAGAGTATATAAAGGAGGATAGTCTCTCTTGAATTTCATTGGGTTCATTTTTGTTAGACAGATTCAATTACGATTTTACTTTGCGACTACTTTTTCATTGATCTTTCTTCTTTTTTTTTCATCATCATCTTGTCATCCATCTTTCTATAAAATGCCTTCCATTGCTTCCGCCCGTTACGGCAAGGATAACGTCCGAGTCTACAAGGTCGATAAGAACCCCGAGACTAACGTGCACACCGTTACTGAGACTACTGTCTGCGTGCTCCTTGAAGGCGACATTGAGACATCGTACACCGTGGCTGATAACTCGGTCATCGTGGCTACCGATTCTATTAAGAATACTATCTACATTAAGGCCAAGGAACACCCCGTTACCCCGCCAGAACTGTTCGCTTCCATTCTCGGACAACACTTTATTGATACGTATGCGCACATCCATGTGGCCAATGTGAAGATTATCACGCATCGCTGGTCGCGCATGGTTGTTGATGGGAAGGAACACCCGCATTCTTTCTACCGGGATGGCAATGAGGTGCGTGTTGTGGAGGGGCGGGTTTCGAGAAGTGACGGGATTTCCTTGGTTTCGGGGATCCAGGGACTCTTGGTGCTGAAAAGCACCGGGTCGGCTTTCCATGGGTTCGTCACCGATGAGTTCCGTACCCTTAAGGACACCTGGGATCGCATCCTCTCCACCGACATCGACGCCACCTGGACCTGGGACTTCCCCACCCTTTCCGCCGTGGAAGAGACCATCCCCAAGTTCGACGATGCCTTTGATAAGGCCCGCGCTATCACCATGAAGATCTTTGCTGAGGATGAGTCGGCTTCGGTACAAGCTACCATGTACAAGATGTGCGAGGCCATTTTGGAGGCTGTCCCGGAGGTTCACACGATTAACTATGCGCTGCCTAACAAGCATTACTTCGAGGTGGACCTGGCGTGGCACAAGGGGCTTAAGAATACCGGGGCTGATGCTGAGGTGTATGCCCCGCAGTCGGGACCTAATGGGCTTATTAAGGTGGAGGTTGTCCGGAGTAAGCCGGTTGTTGTTAAGGCTTAAAAGGGTGATGTGGACTGGGTTTCTGGGGGGTTTTTTCTTTTGTAGTTTAATGTGAATCACGTCTTTTTTTTGAATTTGTTGTGTCGTGGTGATTGTTGACCGGTGGTGATGGAGACTTATACCTCGGGAGTTTCTTGGTGGTACCTTCCTTGTTCAGAGGGACTTCACGTGAAATGTTCAAGAGATCTTTGACGTACAGTACTGCCCAAGGCAAATCAGTGATGTTCATAGTGACCTTCCCTTCACATGGTTTAAAATGTAATGCTATTGTACAGTAAGAATACACACGCCCATGATATCTACAATCTCTTCTTATCCGCTTCTCTAATGGCCTGAACACACTTTTCCCACCCCGTCTCTCCCACAATCTTTCCTCCAAACCGCACCAAATTCTCCTTATACGGATGCACATCAGCATCAAAAGCCTTGAGCCTCGCCAATCTCTTCTCTCTCAAGCGATTCTTCGGCAACATCCCACTAACCGCCTTCCTCAACACCTCAGCCCCACCATGTTTATCCATCAACACATCCATAGTAACCGCCTGCAACGAACCCGGTCTTGTGTTATGTCTATAGTACGTCTTCCGCCACTTCTTCTTGCCCGTGGTATACAGAGCCGCGCAATCCGTCACGACGACATAGTCACCGCAATCGGTTGACGGGTCGAAAATGGGCTTGTTCTTGCCCATGAGGATAGTGGCGATACGGGAGGCCAGACGGCCGAGGGATGCGGGGGTTTCGTTGGGTTGCGTGGAGAGAACGGGGTGTAGGGCTTTCGCGGAGACATGGTGCCATACGCGCGAGTAGGCGAGGTTGGTCTGGTAGTCGGGCGGGATGGGTTAGCTAGGGACATCGGGAGGTTTATTGGGAAACTCACGGGGCCAATGACTTGCGACATGGCGGGCAGATTCTCTACTGAGCTTATTTATCAAGTCAAACTCAAAATAACCCAGTCGGGAACAATTCACCGTCCGGAAATCGTCAGTTTCAATCTACTCGTCGTCGTCAATTCTCCCCACCACCGGTCCCTGCCGCCCGTCCGTGACCACATTTTCAGCGCCACATTGGCGCCTTGCGTTGTGGCGTTGCTGCCACTTCTGACAATTAGAACCCTATTAACCCTATGACGACATCGGTGATAATAACTCCGGTGGGGTGGTGTCGTGATTTCAAAGCAGTGGGCGGACGGTATATGAATTGTTTGATTGTTTGTAGATAGATTGTAATTGGTGGCCTTTATATGGATTTATTGTTAACGGAGGCTTAATTCTAGAACACTTGTTATACATATCATATATACATTCATTTCCAAAATGACGGGAATTACCGAGCCCATTGAGGTGTGTCATGTTTCTTGTATAAATGCACCTCCTCAAAGCTAACCCCACCGACCAGACGCTCTTTGCTGTTCCTATGGAATGTGAAGCCTGCGTCAAGAGTGTCTCAGACTCCGTATATGCCCTCGGAGGAATCACAAAAGTCGATGCCAACCTCAAGGAACAAACCGTAGCTGTCCACGGTACCGGTGAGTTCATAGTCGTAGATTATACGAAACAGAACAAGACACTAACACCAAGCTACTCCAGCCGCGCCCAGCGCCATTGTCGCCGCCATTCAGGCATCTGGACGCGATGCCATCTTGAGAGGTTCCGGTGCCTCGGATAGTGAGTATCCCGTGACGATGCTCGTATAAGCTTTGTTTTGCTGGGTATTCTTCAGACAAGATACTAACTCATCATTAGGTGCGGCTGTTTGTATTCTTGAGTCATTCACTGTTGCCCCCCCTTCTACCAATGCCCCTCGTACTGTTCGCGGTCTTGC
Organism: Huntiella bhutanensis; assembly: GCA_002018275.1. Taxonomy (NCBI): domain Eukaryota; kingdom Fungi; phylum Ascomycota; class Sordariomycetes; order Microascales; family Ceratocystidaceae; genus Huntiella; species Huntiella bhutanensis. The sequence continues at coordinate 113,282 of MJMS01000042.1, read as the reverse complement.
CCGGATGGTCCAAGCCTCGCCATCTACCCTCGTCATTGACCTTACTGTCCACGGTGTCTCTCCCGGCAGCTATCGTGCGACGGTCCGGTCTTTTGGAAACCTTGAAGATGGAGCTACTACCACGGGGCCCGTATGGGAAGGTGAGCGTGGATTCCTTGGGGATGTTGAGGTTGGAGAGGATGGAAAAGGTGCGGCTTATGTTGGGAAGGATATTAAGGTTTGGGAACTTATTGGACGGGCTATGGTTTTTACTAAGCAGGGTGAGAATGAGCCATTGAGTAATGACGAGGATACAGTGGTCGGCGTCATTGCGAGAAGTGCTGGGATGTGGGACAATGATAAGATGGTTTGCTCTTGTACGGGTAAGACGCTTTGGGAAGAGCGTAAGGATGAAGTTAAGAAGGGGATTATTTAAAGTTACATGTATGTACATAGATATGAATGGACTCTAACCCTCTTCAAGTTGTATGTATGTATGTACATAACAAAGATTGCGTGATCGTTTGTATATCCGACTATGGGATAATAAATCCGGATCTAACATGGACATGGTCTTGGTGAACCCGCTGTCAAAGCTTAATACATAGCCGGCCGTGACGAACCACACAGATATAATGTTTAGCAGTGCGCACATCGGAATGCTGCCAAGCCGGTCTTGGCCATACAAACATTGAATATCTCCGTGAACGTGCCGGTAGTCTGTATGCCAAGTCATCGTTATCCGATAAACAATGAAACAAGTAGACTCCTCAGCTATCCAAAGTAATGTATGTATGTATCATCCCCCCTTTGACGCGGCTCTTCTCCCGTTGTCAAACATACATATATACGAACGGACTTGACTCACGAAATCTGCAAATCCATCTACAAATGTACCATGTCAAGTCAGTCTCCGTGTTTCGACCAAAGAAAAGAGAAAAATAACCCAACTTAACCCTCGACATTCTAGAACAATTCTAACAAAATGGTCTTCTCGAAACACCGATGTCGACGTCGCTCAAGCCTAGCTGTGGTCATGGTGTTGATAGTCACCTGTTTTTTTTTTCCTTTTCGTTTTTCAACGGTTGCCCTAAACACAGACACCCCCTGATTTCGTCTCTAGACGGGAAAAGTCAAAACCAATAGCATGTGGGCACCAAGCAAAGCGAGTTTCAGGCATTCTTCGGCACAAGCTTGTTCCTGAGTATGGTGTTTTAACAACGATACAGGATCCAGGGTATTCTTGGTTCCAGTCAGTCGACTTGACTTGTTTGTCAAAACCCTAGATACAACCCTATACTACTATTCTGTTAACGCTCTCCTTTTTTAGAAAATACCTGCGGACAGCGGCTATATATGGAACGAATAGGCAATTCGGACTGTAAGATGGGCCTCGTGGATGTTGGATATTCAGGGACCTTTTTGTACGACGCGCTAGTTCATCTGAGGGATGATGGAGGGAAAGGCACCATCGTATTGTTGTGGTCTGACTAAGCAGGAAGGTTAATAATGAGGTAAATCTGACCACGAACCACGCCATGTGACTTTTGAAATGAAAATCTTGGGTAACATTCCTATGGGAATAAATAGATTTTGTGGGTTTGAATGCAAGACATTTACTTCCTCCTTCCTCATAATATGTATGTACATAGATGCAATCACTAATTGACTTTGGCTGCAAGGTGACGTTGAGCTGACAGGTCATAGTCATGGATTGTGGAGTTTACTGGGACAATGGTTACTTTCTACTGTAACGTGGCTCGGAAGCAGACGCTGGATCAAGGCACAGTGGATATGTAAACGGTGACTGTGACGGTGAGAATGAACTGATTGACGTTTTGATTTTCTATTATTAGTTATATAGGAGCAAGTCTTTGCCACGAGGAGATTTACTGGATCTCGACAGATGCATATGGTGGGAATGACCATCTTTTGACTTTGACAGTAGCTTATCATCAATAGACAAGTCGATCTTCAAACCCTACTCGACCGACTTTTCCACTGAATCATTCGACTCTTTACCCCCGAAACACCGACCGGACCACCTCCTTTAACCGTAAAACCAAACAGCCTATCCACGAATAAGTATGTAGACCATAAGCTGTGTCCCTCGCCATAGAAGGACGAAAAAAAAAACTCATGAGAATGCATAGGAAAATCCTTATCCTACCTTGAAAGAATGACACCCTGGAGCCCCGCATCCTATACAGATTCACCCTGTTCCCCGTCCTCAACGTCATCGATTGTCTTCCCAGCGCTTAATACGTGCATGTCATTGCTGTGAAAAACCAGGCCTGTTAGATTGTATTTTGTTCATTGGATTGTATAATCCCTTACCGAATCAAGAAAGAAGCGGTGACAAAACGGGCAAGTAACGACAGAAACATGATGACCATTCTCCTTTTCTGAAGAATAAGCAGATGATAGGAAATACCCGCCAAGAGAAACCAACCTATGTACTCCATATTTGTTAATATCCACATCCCATTCCGGATCATGAGGGCCCCCAAATGTGCTCATTTTCCGGAACGTCGAACCACTTTCGTCCAAAGATAATCCCGGTGGCTGGATTCTGTATCTTTCAGTTAAACCGGATGTGATTCATTCATACCCGAATATCACCAAATTCCTATTTCCAAAAACTGTCGTCTTGAGTTATCTGATTCGTTCATCTGTCAGGTGTCACCACAATCCTGTCAAATGTAAGGGTTATCCGATATTGACAGCAAACTAACTAGCTCAAACAAGGGTTAATTCCATGAATTTGGAACATGTTCTTTGTTCCATGATCAGTGCATCTTTTGTTCTTGTTCTTGTTGTCTTACTTTTTGTTGTTGGCCATTGCTTGTTTTAAACTCTGTCCATCTTTTTCGTCCATTGTCTAGTCAGAACGGTAAAAGCACCTTGTTTGTGGTAGGGGAATGAAACAAACCCTTAGGACTCCGAGGTTCACTCAGACGGCCGTGTTTCTTGGCTTTCCGGGAGCTTTGGGGAGGCTGACAATTTGAAAGTCCGTTTATGTCCATTTGGGTTTGTTGAACTCTGGTTAGCGAGAATGCCAAGTTTTGCAAGCGCCGAAAGGACTTGGCTTTGTGTAGGACAAGAGTTTATGTACGTATGTTTGTATGTAAAATAGAAGGATACATACATAGTATGTACACACGTATGTACTTTGTAGCTTTACAACTTCACCAAGTAGAGAGATTCAACGACCAGCTCTTTGTCAAGTTCTGTCACTTTACATGTCCACCCTTTCTTATGCCATTTTTAAAACAAATCCATTCTTCCCCGAAAAGAAGAAACCAGGGTCGGCGTCAAACACCAAACTCCCCCCAAAAAAACAATAAATTCATCATCGTTTATCAAAATTGACCTCCCCCCTTCCTGTGTCGCAAAGTCACCGTCCATTCAGACCCACGGGGAAAGCCAAAAAACGAAAAAAAAGAACCCACAGAGAGATAGAAAGACAGGAAGCCTAGACCAAGTAAACTGTCGTTCTACCCCCCCTACTGTCTTTAACAAGTTTCCCGTTTCTGGCTCATGCTTCGCTTCTGTTGGTCTTCCTGGCTGCACTACACTGCACATTGCACCAGCACCGTTCCCTTGAAGGAATTGTACACGCCCCATTTCCCCACCCCCTCTACGGTAAGAAGTTGTTTCGGGGCCCTGGACGACTGGCGACTGGTGACTTTGGCCTGCAGTGACGCTGTTTTGTAGGAAAAAAAGGTATAACTCGGACTGTCTCGCCCACTTACTCACCCCCCATACAATCCCGTCTTGCCGCTCTAGAACGTCTTCTTTCTTTTTTTTTGTACTTCTATTCCCCTGCTGTTTTAATTTTTTTCCCATTACATTGTACTTTACTTATGTACATCTTCAGCTCTGTCCCCCACACCTACTATTCAAGATCAACATCATTAACTCGCTTTATTCTGCTCGAAATACGAACATCTCTGGATACACAGATAGATACACTGGCTGTACAACTTCTACTGGCTCACTCCATGATCACGGCTGATATCAAGTCCGACTCTTACACCCTATACGAATAACTGCCCATTTACTTTACTAGTAATCAACTCGCCTATAATATTACCATTTCAAAGGCACTGTTCTTACAGAAACACCACCACCAAATAAAAAAAAATAACGACAAGAACAAGAATCCACGATTACCAGTCGTTCTGCGCCACTCATCTGGTGCCCTCCAAACCAGAACTCGTCCGCCGCAAACCTGCCGAGACTTGACGTCTCCGGACTTCTTGCCTGCCGACTTTTATTGCTTAATATCTCTCCTAATTCCGTGTGTCGCTTCGGCCTGGTGTCGACGATATCACACATCTACCTTTTTCTTCCACTTGGAATCAGCACACAATCACATATACAAATCAACACATATACACTTGAGTCGCAATGTCGTTGAAACAGGTTAGTTACTTACTGGTTTATATACTGTCTGACGGGAGGGATGCGCTAACACATGTCATTATAGGAAATCGAAAACTGGGTTGAAGCCCTTAACCATTATGAGAATAATGAGTTTGAAGAGGCTCTCAGAGTATTTGAGAATATCTCGGATACATCCAAGATTCTTTTCAATATGGGTGTGATTTACGCTACCCTGGGTGAGCACCAAAAGGCTGTAAGTTGAATTCTAAATATCACAAAAGAAACTACAAGAACCCCCGACTAACATGGTTCCTTTTCCCCCATTTCAGGTCGACAGTTACCAAAAGGCTATTCGTCTTGATCAGTATCTCGCCGTTGCCTACTTCCAACAGGGTGTCTCAAACTTCCTTCTTGGTGATTTCGAGGAAGCCCTCGCCAACTTCAACGACACACTTCTCTACCTTCGTGGAAACACTCTCATCGACTATGCCCAACTCGGTCTCATGTTCAAGCTGTACTCTTGCGAGGTTCTTTTCAACCGTGGTCTTTGCTACATCTACCTCCAGCAAAATGAACTGGGTATGCAGGATCTTAACTACGCCGTAAAGGAGAAGGTTGTTGAGGACCACAACGTCATTGACGATGCTATCCGCGAACAAGCTGAAGGATACACTGTGTTTTCCATCCCCGTTGGTGTCATTTATAGACCAAACGACGCCAAGGTGAGGAACCTGAAGACCAAGGATTATCTCGGCAAAGCCCGTCTGGTTGCCGCCTCTGATCGCCAAAACGCCTTCACTGGCTTCGCTGGTGCCGAAAAGAAGAACGCCGGTATCACTCAACCCAAAGACGATCGTCCAGCCGATAACATTTCCTACGCCGCTACCAACCTTGTTAAGCGCGACCTGGTTTCCAGCAATAACCGCCCTAACCAGCCTGGCCAAAACGGCGCTTTCCCTCCTACCCCACCACCCGAGAACGAGCGTCCCCAGTCTACTGCTCGCGCCATGTCAGTCCGTAATGGTCCTCGTCCTATGCTTCCCCAGCTCAGCATCGGCCAGACACCCCCTAACCGCTACGAGAAGATGTCGCCTGCCGATAGCCGTCGTGGCCCCCCTTCCCAGCGTAGCATGTCACGCACATCGAACCCACAGAGTGCCGTTTCCGGACCCCGGAGTGCCGCGCCTCGTGGCAATAACATGGATGATGGTGGCGATTATGATGACGTTTACAACCTGTACAACAGTGCCGCAAACCAGGGCCCCGCTTCTAACGCCGGTTCTTCGCGTATGCCCCCACGGAGAAACATTCCTCAGTACCTTGAGGATGAAGGCAGTGACTACGACAGTGGTAGCATTGATGAGCGCGACTTTGAGATGGTTGGCGGTGGTCCACAGAGACGGATGACTGGCTCTTCTCGGGGACAATCGAGGAAGCCGGATATCCGGAATGTGCGTGTCAAGGTGCATTACCAAGATGAGTCTCGCTATGTTCTCATTGGTGTAGCCGCCGAATTCCCCGATGTAGAGGATAAGATTCGCGACAAGTTTGCTATCAGACGGCGCTTTAAGATGAAGATCCGGGAGGACAATGATCCTAACGGCGACATGATTACTATGGGTGATCAGGACGACCTGGATCTGGCCATCATCAACGCTAAGAGCGATGCTCGCAGAAACAGACAGGATACCGGAAAGATGGAGATGTGGATTCAGGAGGTATAGGACGACTAACACTTCCTTCTTCTTCTCCACATACACCCTCAAAAGAATACACACACCCCAAAAAGGCATATGTACTTGCCATGGAAGCTGGGAAACCCACTCAAAACACCGTCGTCGTCCGACTAATAGTTGGTCAACGCTAAAGTTGTACGAACCGGACATAAGTTCTCCCACTTTACACGGTCATTGTGGTTCCTTCTCTGTCTTCCGTTTCTTCCGCATCTCCACACTTCCATATCTGGACTTTATCCAGTCCTTGTTTCTTTGCATCTTGTCTCTCTAATCACTTATCCTGCATTACTGTGGTTCCGACCCTCTCTATCTATCTTCTTACACTCACACCTCTACGACGTCATGACCAGAAGAAATCTACCAACGCAAACTAACAAAAAAAAAAGATCCTCTTTCTTCCTTTTCCTACTTCTCCGTTGGTGCCTTCCGGATTCCCTTGGACCCGCTTGCTTGGGTGGCTGTTTTGTGCAACTTTCCTTTTTTTGTCTCTTGCCTTTGTATTGTTGTTTGTTTGGTTATTTCCCGATTGTCCGTTTAGCTTTTTTTCTTTCTTTTCTTGTTATTACTGGTTTCTTTTTTCTTCATTCTTTTGCCGTTTTTCTGTACGCATATATCCCCACCTGTCTGTTGTTTCATTTGCTTGTTACTTTAATTGCCCAAACGGGTTGTCAATCTACAGCATTTCAATTCGTATTCCCTTTGACTTTTTTCACATTAATGTTCACACTTGTCCATGTTCCTAAACACCGTCATGTTTCCTGTTTGGCCCCGCTTGTTTCATCAATGGCTCATGGCTAGGTAATACCCATGGTCCATGAGCCCCGGCCATCATGTCCCAGCGCTAGAGGCCGCCTATCGGAACCATCAAACCCACGAGTCTCCATCCCTTAACATCCGTCATCGCACGATTCCTGGGAAACTTCTCGTAGTAAGTCGCCGGGTAATGTCCCCGGGTTGCGTAGGGTCCGGGACACACCGACGGTGGCTTTTGCGAGGTTGACGTTTCAGTCGGTGGGATGGTAGACGGCTTGTGCGGCGTCTGAGCGGACTGTGGGTGGGTGGAATGTTTGTTTCGTTGGTGCGATGAGATGACGGGGTTGATTTCTTTGTTGTTATGGGTGTGTGTCTCTTTTGTGCATGGTGGACTTCATGATGTTTAGTTTCGTGAAACTTGAGGCGACGTAATCAGGTGTCATGCTTTGTGGTATTGTAGTGATGTGAGGATAGGTACTACATCATGTATGCATGTATATAAACAAGTAATATTACAAGAAGCCTTTAGCTAAAATTCCGCTTTGAAAGTCTGCTGATGCAGTGCGTTGATAGCATTCTCAAAGCGTCTGATGACCTCATCTCTCCCCAACATATCAAACACCTTGAAGGAATTCTTCGCTGGTGTTGAATACTGACCATGGATAACGTACCGAAGTGCGTCATGGACCGGAATACTCATCGGCGCCTTATCAATCGACTCGGCTTGCAACTCATAGATGTACCCGTTAACAGCCTTCCTAATATTCACCTCCGTCCATTCCTCTTCCGTCAAGGCTTTTAACAGGCTCTTGATCTTTGTAAGTCTGTAGTGTTCCAAGCGGATGAATTCAAGGCGGAATTTAAACTCCTCGAGGGTCTGTGTGTATCCTGACGCGGGTAGTTCCCAGAGTAGGTAGGGAAGACTGATGAAGTCGTCAATGGGATTGGGCTGTCTGCTATCGATTAACTCGAGAATACGGATCATATGGGGGCGTGCCGTTTCTAGAGTTTTCATACCGGGGAGTAGAGAGCCGTATCTCGCTGGTCTGGCGTTGCTATCTGTCCACATGATCTTGGGGTAGACAGGATCAACCAAGTGCTTGTGGATAGCCTCCAAATCCCTCGGCTGCGCGGTCATCAGATTCCGCGTATGCCGTAGATTGAAACTGTCAAGTTTCTTTAGGTTAATCTTACTATTCCCCTTGGTAAACTGCAACGAAAACAGATCCGTCAACTGCTTCATATTATTGACAAATTGGTCTTTTCGATGCGACATATTCCAGCCGAGAAGAGCCAACCAGTTAACCATTGCCATGGGGAGAACCCCGCGATTCTGGTAGATACTTAGATCGGCGTCGCCATTCCGCTTGCTTAGCTTGGCTCCCGTCCTGCTGGTCAGGAGGCCGACATGGGCGAATTCCGGTGGCGTCCAGCCAAAGGCGTTGTATAACGCGACGTGCTTAGGCGTTGAAATAAGCCATTCCTAGGGAAAGAGTTAGTGGCGATGCTGACGGAGATATCTGTTTGGGGACATACAGCGCCACGGATAACGTGGGAAATCTCCATTAGGTGGTCGTCGACTACGTTGGCAAAGTGGTATGTCGGGTATCCGTCCGTCTTGATCAAGATGAAGTCGTCTTCGGGGACTTTCTTGGTCATTGAGCCGTGGACTCGGTCAACTATAGTAACGGGCTCCTCGGGCGCCTTAAATCGGATGACGTGGGCTTCTCCGTTGGCTGCACGTTGCTCGGCCGTATCCTTTGGAATTGACCGACACACCCCCGGATAACCATCATCCTGCTGAGTAGCTAAAGCCTCTTCCTTGAACTTTGTGAGATCCTCGGCCGAACAGAAACACCGGTAGGCGTGTCCCTTTTCAAGAAGATGCTGGATATGATGACGGTAGTGGTCTAGTCTGTCAGACTGCCGATATGGACCAAACTTGCCGCCTTTGTCTATCCCCTCATCCCAGTCTAATGAGGCCCACTTAAGGTCCTCCATAATGCGCTCTTCGGCACCGGGTACGAGCCGTGTCTATCCGTATAGATTAGCTCGGTGAACCCCGAGATTTCAACCTGGAACACTCACTCTATCCGTGTCTTCAATTCTCACAATGAACTGTCCACCAGTAGCACGCGCTAGCAGATAGTTATACAAAGCCGTTCGTAATCCTCCAATGTGCAAATACCCAGTAGGAGATGGGGCAAATCTGGTGCGCACCGGTGTCGTCGGGAGACTGTGATCCGGTCTCCAGCTAGACTCTGCATTGCGAAGTCCACGAAGTCCTTTCTTTTTCTTCTGCTCTGGCGATGGCTGGCTGTGAGCTGCGCAGTAGAAACGCACCGAGTTCCATGATCCTGCGGGGACAGCGAGGAGCTTGGGGACTCCTACAACGAGTCTGCCTCGTCCAAAGGCCAGCATCTTGGATGATGATGTCATTGTCTCTTATACTAGAAGGCCTGTCGGCGCATTCCTGACCTTGTAGTGGGTACTAAAGTATGAACGCCACACGCAACTGTGGCGTCGGGATGAGATCAATTGTTATGATAAGATAACGCCACAAGTAATCAATTAACCTGTTTGTAGATTTTTAGAGACAATGCGCATCATCTTAAGAGCCTAAATGGCCGTCTACATGTGCATAGTGATTTCTATCATAGTCTTCGTGAAATGGCAGAATCCGCAATGACTTAGTTTGTTCCGGACACCCCGATTCTAGAAAAAAGCTACAAAGGCCTAATAGTAAATAACCACCATGGAATCAAAAACCTAGTAACTTCTAGGCGGCAATAGTGCCGTTCTTTTCACCAACGTGCTGTAGTACATATCTCACCAATCAATAACATCCGCTTAAAGCACTTACGGCCATTACCAATCACTCTTGTGTGCTTACCATTTGGTTGTCACAATCGACACTGCATCAGCCTTGTTTCCATTCGTTTAACTTTTGGGTGGTCCACAACGTCATCCTTTGGCTTCTGACGTACCGCTGCATCCATATCGATACCCCACCCCGCCAAAAAGTCTATCGCTGTCCACCGTTGTCGTCATTTACAGGCTGATTTAACCTTCTTTGTTCTTATACCCGCCTCTCTTTGCATAATAACCGGCATTTGCCTTTAATTTCTAGTAAAAATGTCTTTCGACGCCGATGAGACCGACCTTTACAGTGAGTGATACCTCGGATCCCGACGCGATAGGTTATCTAGAGAATTTTCCGTCGCCGCTACCTGATTCACGGCTTCTGGAATCCTTCCAAGTTCGGTAACTAATAACGTCCGTCTACAATATAGAGGTCCTCAGTGTGGAGAAGAGCGCCTCTGCTGATGAAATCAAGAAGGCTTACCGTAAGGTTAGTATCCCCAACACCCTTCCAGTTCCTCGTCCCACCTGACATGCACTAACTCTCCGGTGATATCAGGCTGCTTTGAAGTACCACCCCGACAAGGCCACCGACGAGAACCGTGATGAAAACGAGGCCAAGTTCAAGACTGTAGCCCAGGCCTACGAGATCCTCAGTGACGAGGACAAGCGCGCTGCCTACGACCAATACGGCATGGCCGCCTTTGACCCGTCCCGCAGCGGCCCCAGTGGCAGCCCCGATATTAATGATCTCATGTCACACATATTCAACATGGGAGGGGGAGGTTTCCCCGGTGGTGGTAGACGTGGTCCCAGAGGTCCCACCGGCCCACGCCGCGGTGAGGATGATGAGCAGGTCTACGCTGTCTCACTTGAGGATCTGTACAAAGGCAAGACTGTCAAGTTCGCGGCCAACAAGAAGGTCAGCTGCGGAACCTGCAAGGGTACCGGTGCCAAGGACAAGGTTAAGCCTAACCCGTGTGAGAAGTGTGATGGACACGGTCGTATGGAGGCTTACAGACAAGTCGGTCCCGGTATGATGCGGAGAGAGATTGTTGTCTGCGACCGCTGCGAGGGTTCTGGTAACTTTTACAAGGAGAAGGATCGCTGCAAGAAGTGCAAGGGTGTCCGGACCGTGCGAGAGAAGAAGATGCTGGAGGTCTACATCCCCCGTGGTTCTACTCAGGGTGACCGTATCACCTTAGAGGGCGAGGCCGACCAAGAACCTGATACTATCCCAGGTGACCTTGTCTTTGTCCTGGACGAGGAAGAACACGATGTCTTCAAGCGTGTTGGCAGCGACCTGTCTATGGACCTTGAGATCACCCTCGCCGAGGCGCTCATGGGCTTCTCCCGTGTTGTCGCCGTTCACCTTGACGGCCGTGGTATCAAGATTACCCGCGAGCGCGGCCAGATTCTCCAGCCCGGCGAGACCATCCGTATCCAGGGTGAGGGTATGCCACCGAAGCGTGGTGACACCTTTGGTGACCTGTACATGACCGTCAAAATTGAGTTCCCCAAGAACGACTGGATTAAGGACGACACCTCATATGCATCTCTAGCCAAGCTCTTGCCTGGTCCCAACGAGGCCATTAAGGCTAAGGAGGTCGATGAGGTCGAGTTTGAGGATGGTGTAGATATCGAGGAGATGGGTGCCAACTCGGGTGACCCAAGATACAACCAGGGATGGGAGGATGACGATGATGAGGACCACCACCACGGCGGCGCGCAGTGCCAGCAGCAGTAGAACAAAAGTTATGATTTTAGGGTTTGGGTGTTGGGCATTTAATAGTGCCGGATTCCGACGTTGTCTTGGGATGTGCGTTTCCTTTTGCTACGGTTATTTTGTTTTTGTTATGGTACAATCTATCTTTGAGAATCAAGACATTCTTGAGCGAATTCATGTGTCTCATGTTAGTTTGAATGTTGTACAACTGAAGATCATGACGGTTTAGTGCTTTATGTTTCCCGTGCTAAGTCGACTAGCTACCTGAGTGACGTTGTTTGAGGCGCCCCACCTGATGAGACTCTCAAAGTGGGCCTCTTTACTAACCCCACTTTACAGGCTACGCTGTAAGCCACATTTAGTAAGAAACTAGATAATTTTTGTGTGGCGTCGGTTTAGCGCACGAAAATTCTTTGCACGTGACCCAGCCCTGACAACGGTCCTTCGAATTCTGCATCACCAAATTCCAAGGTTCGGTCTGGCGCACCTTTCACAGCCTAGTCCAGTATACTCAACACCCAATCGAGAGGCATATTCAAGGTAAATTTTCGCGATACCCCCCCTGATTTCGGACACTGTTGGACTTTTTCTTGTCTTTTGTCCTTTTCATTTTCCCCTTTTTTCTTCTTTTGTCAATTGTTGTCTAACAATCAGTCAAGATGGTTTCCGCCAAGTCTCACGTTCCTATCGTCAAGAAGCGTATGTTCAGCATCATGAATTCAACACACTCTCCATCGGCGTGATTTCTGCGGCGACGAAATTTTCAAGGGCTCGGTAGACGGTGTTTTTGCTCGACTTTCGGTACACAGCCACAGCGGCATACGATTTTTATCGACTTGTTGATGTAGGCGTTATATCATCCATATCATCCCGGTACTACGCACGACTTGACGGATATTTTTTTTCCCTCGCAAACGACCCCACCATCGACTAGCCCTGGCCGCATTTAATACCAACGACTCTTGAAAATTTTTACGCCTACGAAATACACTCAGGCTTACGCTGCCATGGATAATTTGTCGACAAGAACAGTTAAACTGACTGTTCCATCCTTATAGACCGGGCCACCTTCAACCGTCACCAGAGTGACCGGTTCAAGCGTGTGGGCTCCAGCTGGAGAAAGCCCAAGGGTATTGACGGCCGTGTCCGCAGACGGTTCCGTGGTACCATCCGCATGCCCAAGGTATGTCGAAGTTGTGGAATGGAGCGGCGCAGTGGAGATTGAAGACGGTGTGTGACATACGGCGGGATAGTAGGACTGCTGTAGGATGGCAGTCTTGCTAAGATCGTCTGATGTCCGGGTCACATTCTTTTTTTTCTACTGCGCTGAAGTCACCAATGGGAAACATATTTCTAACGATTGTGATTTTACTTTGTACAGATCGGTTACGGTTCCAACAAGAAGACCCGTTTCCTTACTCCTTCGGGCCACAAGTCTTTCCTCGTCAGCAACGTCAACGACGTCGAGCTCCTGCTGATGCACAACCGCACCCACGCCGCCGAGATTGCCCACAACGTCTCCTCGCGCAAGCGTGTCGAGATCATTGCCAAGGCTAAGCAATTGGGTGTCAAGGTCACCAACGCCAAGGCCAAGGTCACCACTGAGGTGTAAATGTGCTTTTTGGCTAGGTGAAAGTGAAAGAAAAAAAACAGGCTCCTGGGGTTCTATGGGTGTTCATTTTTTTATTTTAACGAAATACACGGAGTCTTGCCTCTTAAAAGAAGAAAAAAACAAACACAGAGTTCCTGGATTCAAGTATAGTGTTCATGTCATAAAATGGTGTTATATTGTGTGTGTGTAGGAGGAGGGAGGGTATCTATCTATCTGAAGCAGGTGAAGCCGAAAAGTCTGAAGCGCCAGGGTCCGCGGCGAACACGGCCGTGGGAGTCGGCTTGGATGGAGGTACCGAAGCGACGGCCGCCGATTCTTCTGATGAAACGCATGGTGAGGTAGTATAAAGGATTGATTTAAACAAGTTGGTAAAGATTTAAATAATGAAGGATCTTGTAAAAGCAGAGTGGAGTGGATGTTTGGTGAAAGTGATTTGTTTGATCTGGTTATTAGTAACATCTAGCTCAAAATCTACGATACATAGGTCATCTTTATACTCAAATTCTCCCTGCCGAAACCATGATGATGTCATAGACGACGGAATCTCTTTCACGCCCTCTTCCAAAAATGGCCTTCTTCATCCGTGATATATCCCGCTCAACGGCTCAACGCTGCATGTGGCAAAGTCAATTTTCTCCACGGCAAAAATGATGTCAACCAGGTCACTCCAAGGGTTCACAAGGGTCCAATCAGGTCCAAAAGTGTCTAGCCCAGGAACACAAGGCGAACCTATCCCAAAACAACCGAGCCTTCTTGCCGTCCATCCTGCATGTTCAACTGCAGAATGTAACTGTCGTCCCCTCAACACCGCCTAACCGATATCTCTACCGTCGAAATTATACCTGCCTTCTTCAGCGTCATGTGGTTTTCGGGAAACGCCCCTTGAGGTTGTTTGAGCGCTTTAGGGTTCCCCTGGGCGTGGGCTTTTGATTGGTTGATAAGGAGGTCTTGGCGGAGATAAGGGTTGCTTGTGACGCAAGAGGCCGGCGGTTTGCGACAATAATGGTGCTGTGCGGATGGGACTTGGAAAGACTGTTTCTCTTTGTTCGTGTTCCTGGTGGTTTTATTTGATATTGCCGCTTTTTATTTTAGCTTTGGGTAGATAGACTGCTAGCGGTCTTGGTATCCTCAATATGGTAAGTCTCAAAGAATGACGTCTCGCGCCAAAGTGGATTCAGTGACGCAATGGCGCAAGGTCCATTTCCAACTTCACCTCAGCTAACACTTCTCAGTCCGAAACAGCCCCCCTTCTCCCTTCCGCGGAACCTTCTCCATCCCCCAACAATGAACGCCGCTCTCGTAGCTTCCGCGATCTAACGCTCTTCGCCTGGGCGCTCGTCGCCACCACCGCCGTCATCGGCACCGCCGTGTGGACGCAACACTCGCACGATACCTCGCCGTCCGACCCCAAGCGCAACCTAATCTTCATGGTTTCCGACGGAATGGGCCCGGCCTCTTTGTCGCTCACGCGTTCCTTCCGCCAGCATATCAACGGGTTACCTATCGATGATGTGTTGACCCTTGATAAGCACTTTTGGGGCACGTCGCGTACGCGCTCGTCTAACTCCCTTGTGACGGACTCGGCAGCTGGCGCTACGGCTTTCTCGTGTGGCGCGAAGAGTTATAATGGGGCTATCTCGGTTCTGCCCGATTATTCCCCATGTGGTACCGTCCTGGAGGCGGCGAAGAAGGCGGGGTATATCACGGGTCTTGTCGTGACGACGGATATCACTGATGCGACGCCCGCTTGCTTTGCTTCTCACGTTCTTACCCGTGCTGAGATGGATAGTATTGCCCTGCAGGAGGTCGGTCTGGGCCCTCTTGGACGTACAGTCGATCTTATGCTTGGTGGTGGACGGTGTCATTTCCTTCCTAACTCTACCGAGGATGGCTGCCGTGCTGACGGCATCGACGTTACTGTGCGTGCGCGGAAGGAACTTGGCTGGAACTATGTTGATAACCGCGCCGGTTTCGATTCCTTGAAGCATGGCGAGAACGTTTCGTTGCCTATGCTGGGTCTTTTCGCTGAGAGGGATATTCCCTTTGAACTTGACCGTCGCAATGAGGCGGATATCTACCCATCTCTTAGTGAAATGGCCATTACTGCTCTCCGTGCCCTTGAGAAGGCCACCGCTAAAAGTGATAAGGGCTTCTTTCTGATGATTGAGGGTAGTCGTATCGATCACGCCGGCCACATCAACGACCCCGCTGCGCAAGTCCACGAGGTCATGGAATACGACCGTGCCTTCCAGGCCGTCACCGAGTTCCTTGAGCAGAGTAACACGCAAGGTGTTCTCGTCGCCACCTCGGACCACGAAACCGGTGGTCTGGCCACCGCCCTCCAGGAACCCGGTCACCTCCCTGTATACAACTGGTACCCCCAGGCTCTCGCGCAAGCTAACGCCTCCTGCGAGCGGGTCTCTCTTCAGCTTAAGCAGCATGTTGCATCAGGTCAGTCGAAGTCTCGGGCGGCACTTAAGGCGTGGGTTAATGAGAAGCTTATTGTGGGCGGTCTGGGCGTCACTGATGCTACTAGTGAGGAAATTGACGCGCTGGTGGATAACCCGGAGGTGTCGATTAACACCTTTGCGGCTATTATTTCTCTGCGTGCCCATGTTGGATGGTCTACTCATGGTCATACGGCTGTTGATGTTAACATTTACAGCTCGGGCACTCGGAACATTTGGCCACTTAGAGGGAATGTGGAGAACACGGATGTTGGTAAGTTCTTGAGAAACTATTTGGATGTCGATGTTGAGAGCGTAACTAAGGAGTTGCGGAAGAAGATGGGTACATTGGCTATTCAAGGTGATGTTACCGAGCGCGCGGGTCAGGCTGTTATGGATGCGATGAGGAAGTGGGTCCCGGGCATGTAACCGGTTAATACAGAGTAGTATATTACTTATATAGCAATCCAGTGATGATTTATACCCACTTTTTGAAGAAGTCGTTTACGTGTTGTGCAAGCTCCTCGACTACCCTTTCATCATATAACAATGTATGATTCGCCGGGCTCCTAAACATATACCTCTCTACCGTATCTTCCTTCCCTCTTCTTTTCCGCATCTCCTCGGACGCAACAACAACTTCATCAAACCTCGTAACCCTATCCGCCTCCCCACCAACAAAGAAAACCGGCACCATTGTGCCTTCCCAAACCTCCCGTCCACTCAACCCGCCTCTCGCTCTTCCATCCTCCAAGAAAGCCTCCGGCAAGATCCCCGCCAACATCCTCTTCCACGTGCCCGTGCGACTCTGCTCGTTATATCTCAACTGTCGTTCTCGAAGTTCCCTCGGGGCTTCTAGCCCTGTTATCCTCTGGACACTGGGACTTTCTATTCCGCCCCATCGGTCATATCGTCGCCATAGATCAAGCATGAAGTCGGGGATATAGAGCATTCTCTTTGCGGCGCGGGTCATCGTGGCGTTGGGTGGGCCGGCGGGGGGACAGAGAGCGGCGATGGCGGTGATCTTTTCGAAGAAATGCGGGGAACAGAGGGGGTTTGCTAGTCGGGCTGCCATGGCGCTACCCATGCTGTGGCCTAGGAGGAGAAGCTTTTGGTGGGGGTTTAGGTAGTCGTTGATTATGGTGGCGAGGAGGTTGCAGAGCGGCCCGTGACGGTAGGCTGTGTAGTTGTATTCGTGGAGGGATGACCGGCCGCAGCCCGGGAGGTCAATTGAGAGGAGACTGTAGTGGTCTTGTAGGAATGGGATGAGCATGGCGAATTGTGCGACGGAGCCGCCCAGTCCGTGAAGAAGGACAAGAAGTGGTTTCAGATCATCGCTTGTCGCAGTCGCATGCGCATGGTAATAAACCCGCAAATCCTTATATGTAAACGGCGGCGATGTATAAGTTTTCAAAACGCTGTAGTCCCGGAGAATCCCAGGGTCGCTTGTAACCGGGTCACTATCAAACGAGTCCATTCTCAATAAAATCGTTGCAAAAGTAAACTCATAAAGAAGATTTCCTGTATTTTTACAAAGTCAAATTCATGACGTAATTAAGAGCTGGGATTTTCCTATTTCTCCTCTGTCTCGCGCTGGATTGCTGATGTAATCCGCGAGCTAAAATTATACAATGTCTGTAGTCCCTTGGGCTTCCGGCATGTTTCGTCCGTTTCTGTAGCTTAGCTTGTGGTGTCCTTTTTCGGCTTTACTTCTGGGACGCCAACTCCGTCTTTCCAGCCCATGGGGAGGAGCGCTGCGGCTATGACGTTTGTTCCGCGCTCTGTGGCGAGGAGGTTGTATTGGGCGGCTGCGTTGCGGGAGTCTAGGATGTCGAAGCGGATTCCTAGGTTTGTGAGACCTTGGCGCATTTCCGGGGTAAGCGGGGCTACGTTTGGTCCACAGCCGATTATTAGGAGATCTATGGGCTTGTTAGTCGGGGTCATGATGGTGCACTGTATAACGAACCTGGCTTCTCCTCTGGTTTGCCTAAGGCTGCGAATACCTCCCCTGGTAAATCTAGCTGTCCTAAGGCCGTAAATACCTTCTTGACCCCGCCGAACTTGGTGTGTTCCCATGGACGCCAGTGATAGACATGGTCATCGACAATCAACACTGCATCTCCGTTCTCAACCTTTTGACCCGAGAACATGTGGAAGCCACGTGGGGTACATTTGGTGATAGAGCTTTGCGGGTCCGGGACATCGGCTAGAACGTTTAGAGATGACATTTCTCCGGCATGGTCGGCACGTTCTGCGCATAGACGGGCACCATGATGAAAGGTCCTTGTGTTTGGTAGGATAGGCCGGGATATTGGCACTAGGAGACGACGGAGAAGTGGTGCTCGCATGATGAATGACGAAATTGATGATTATAGGTTATGTCTATCTAAACGATCCCTTCCAGTTCAAACAACACAAGTTCCCAGATAACTGACCACCACAAAGTGGAGCTTTGTAGTTCGGGTTATCCGGGGTTAATTCACGATTTCACAAAATACATCCCAACCCGACGACATGAACACTAACTCTACCATTCACACCAACATCACAAGCACAGAAAAAGCAACTCAACGAACGGCAAATTGCTGCATATTCTCTGCATTACAACTGCCAACCCATCCTCCTTACGCCCAAAGACAAAAAGGAAACCCACATAACACAACTCCAAAACACAATGAACACCAACGTGAAAACGTTTAACCAGAAAAGAAAATAACAAAAGCTTTTTGAGAAGAAAACAAACCCCAGAGGCGTAAAAGGTCTTTTTTTGATTACACTCGAACTTTAAGTCGCGGACTTGATTTACTTCTTCTTGGCACCCTCAGCCTGCTCCTTGAGGACCTTCTTGACGATCTTCTGCTCCTCAATGAGGAAGGCACGGACAACGCGGTCACGAACGCAGTTGCCGCAGCGGGAACCACCGTAGGCGCGCGAGACGTTCTTGTTGGGCTTGGAGATCTGGGCGTACTCGCGGGGGCGGAGAGCGGGGACCTATTAGTGTGAGTTAGCTTACTGTTTTGGGAAAGAGCCGCGGGGTTCAAAGCCCCGAGACTTTGAACCGTTAATATTGGACCATCAAGACATCCAACATGTAATGTTGAGCACCGGATTTGGCCATGGGTTCGTTGTGGATGGATGCCGGGTGGGTCATCTTCCCTGACGACCAGCGAGAGTTCCGAGTTGACGGTTCCCCGTGAGGGGAACGAAAAAGGGTATCTCTAACGAGATGTCATGACCTCTAACGAGGTACGATAGGCCAAATTGTCAATCAGAACCCTCACTTTGTGTCGGCAAAGAGAGAGCCCCACCCCACCGGGAAAAGCGTCGCCAAGACCGTAAAGCCAAGACTTCAAATCTCCCGGGATATAACTGTCGGTCCAAGGCATTGGCCGAAGCCGCCACCTTGGCCGTCAAAATATGGCAACAGGAAGCAAGCCTGGTGACCCACAGAGAGGCCACAAAGTGTCATTCCATGCTGAACGTTCATCCATAACGAACTCATGTTCAAATGCCGATGCTCGGGTCCATAACGGAGTAATTACTTACACCGGCCAGGGCGTTACCGCAGTCGCCGCACTTGGGGTTAGTGCCGCGCTTCTTGATGTGCAGAACCCGAGACTTGCCACCAGGAGTCTTCACGATGCGCGTGAGGTTCGAGGTGGTGTTGTAGCTAACGTGGGTGTCAGTATATCATGACTTGTGTATTGTCGATGGCAGTGGATAGTCTCGTCGGGGCGTCGGTTGTTGATGTAGGCGTAATGTTGTGTCCATAGGTGTTGTAAGGTCCTAATCAATCCATATGTCCACCGTCTTGAATCCAATCGGTTGGTCGTCATCCAGTCCTTCCATCTCTATCACATCCGGACTGCAGAAAAACTCCCCCAATCCAATTCGCAACGGTCGTAAACCAACGGAACTCCAACACAACAACTCGTCGACAAGACTATCCAATTGCGTCGACGTGCAATGGTCAAACTCACGGGTTGCGGCGGCGGTAAGTGACTCTGTGAGAAGGCATTTTGGCGGTGGTCGGTATCGTCGAACTGATTCACTAAGAAACTTCTCCAAAGTCAAATCCGAAAGATGGAAATTTTGCTTGGGTAGAGAAATCCAGACACCCTAGCCCGCTTTTTTCGTGGGCCAATCAGCGGGGGTCGGCCAAAATGGGATTTGAGTAGTAGTTTTTTTGTGGGCGAATGAATGTTTTTGAGTCACGTGCTTAGCGGGTTGACGCCACATACAACGCCACATATCTATTCCTTATGGACAGGGGTATAATGGTGGTGGAATCCTACAAGATGTTGATGTAACAAACAGACGCTTTGCATGTATGGAAGCCAATGATGTCACTAACAAAACAAAGTGGAATCAAATTGAAAATAACAAAGACCCTAGCTAACCGTGACGCCGTGCTACCTAACAAAACAAATCCGGTCTTCACAATTACTATTTGCGGTCCGGTGAATAGACATCACTGCCACTACTTTTCGTGCTGAAGAGCTTGAAGATAGTAGCCTGGATGGTCCATGGGATTCCAGGGGTTGATGCCTTCCGGGTTGCGGGACTGGCTACTGACTGCATATTCGAAGACCACCTTTGTTTGCTCACCCGTCATCAAGGAATTGAACTCCTTGACCTGGGAGTCTACGGCGGTGGCTGTCTTTTGGATGTTATCCAACGTAGTCGGCACTGGATAAGGCCATCCGAATTAGAACATGTGCATTAGGCATAGGTTACATCACAACTTACCAGATCGTCCGGGCTTAGAAACTGTTTGAATCATGTCGGATAGTCCTGAGCGAAGGTAGACCAGCTATGCATGTCTAGTTAGTTTGCATCCCATAAGGAGAATCCCGCCAGAGATCAGAATCCTCTCTACCGCTCCGTCAGATGTGGGAAGCGGGTCAAGATGCATCGTACCTTGGTGTGCAGGAGAGCTAGGTGGTTCAGACCCTCTTGCAACTTCTGTTCGTCCCATTGCATGGGATCTTTCTGGCTATCAAAGCCTGCCTGTGGTCGGTTGTTCGCTTTGCCTGACATGGCGATTGTGGGTAACTTGTGAACGAGGATTCGGAAAGTATGCTGATCACGTATCGCAAATAATGTGTTTGTACACACACTGTAGTCGTGTCCCCGTGACGTTCAGAGGGCAAGCGGTTGGTAAAACTTGCACCACAATTTAGGCACAGTAGTTATGATAGCGACCTTCGAGAGAAAAGACTTATCGATATGCAGGCGGCTGCAACAAGTTCATAAAACGCGCGACGCGGCTGTTTTATAAGGAGTCGACAAGTCCAAAATGATCCGATATATTCTCGTTATTTATAAGACTGCTGTAGAAGCAACACAGCGGAAGAAGGACAATCGGAAAACATTCATTTATAGGCGTCGGAATGTTTCACACAATCTGCAATTTCATAGCTCTAGTGGCAACTTAACTTTTGTCTCGACTGACATCATCGACGTAGCCCTTCCTCCAAATGCGGCTGCTCTTTAAATGGGCCCCATATTTCCCCTGCTGGCCAATCACAGCCAACTGTCTGTCCAGATTCGGCACAGCTCACGTGATTTATGGATGACAAAGAAACTCCACTTTTCTTGGTGTTCGCAGGATGTTGTGGAGGCGCGACTTGTCTTGACCGTGCGAAATCATTTTCCCTCATACATCCCCAGTGCGAACAACGTCAATCGCAACGACAACCACTTTAGGTTAATAAGTCCAGCCCTTTGGCTTCACTACGGTACGTTGATACTGCACATGATGAGCTGCGAAAATGACCAGTTGTTTGCATTGGGTTTTTGCTTTCTTCCAGACTTCCTCGTTGTCTTGGGTCGTTTGTTGATACGCAGCCTCACTGGCCATTATTTTCCCGTCGTCAACCACACACTCGGCTTGTTTGGTTTTATCCCCAGCTGCCTTATATATGAGCTTGGACGCCACCTTGGAACCATGTGCTAATTGAGATACTTTTAACAGTTCGACCTTGTATCACACAATTGTCCAACTACCACGCTTTCAGCATAATTCAGTACCTTGATACTCCCGACCGGGCACTGTTTTCATTACACAGTCTGTTCACCAAGCTCCACTTCGTTCCCAGTTATCCAACTGGAACACCGCCGGCACTGTGGTCCGGCATTCCGCGAATACGCACCCCAATCAATTTCCCAAGAACACGCCTCAACCGCCAAAATAGCTGCCCCCAATCCCCAGGTGTACTTTGATTCGCGTATGTACGCGGCATCTCAGTCACAACCTGCTCCTCCCCCTCCTCCCCCCAATGTTCAACAGGGTGTCAACGTACTGGCTTCTCAGCCGGTTGGTCTGCCGCCTCCGGTCACCGGTATTCCTGTAGTTGATCAGGTTGTACTCCCGACTACCGCTGCCTCGCCTGCTTTACTTCCTCCTCCCGAGGGCATCTACCGCAACTTTGATGACCTCCTTTCTTCGGTGCAGCGCATTGCCAAAGACCAGGGCTATGGCGTAGTCAAGCTGCGTGCTAGTAACTATCGTGATGGGCGCCCAACGCGTTACGATTTAGTCTGTGACCGCGGTGGTGTCAAATACAGTAGCACAGCCAAGAAGCGGACCCCTTCCACTCGCAAGATCGATTGTCCTTGGAGGGCTAAGGCGGTTTGTGAGGTGCAGTTGGGCAACCAATGGCGTTTCGGTGTCCAGGAACCCCGTCACAACCATGAGCCCAGAATTCCTACTTCGACTCCCGGTCAAGAGAACACGCCTCTTGCGCAGTCCATCCGCTCTTTCACGAACAAACTCGACCGTATTACCCATGACGTAAACCAGGGCTTCGTCCGCTTGGAACAACGTCTTGAAGAGATGGAGAAGCGACTTGATGGTATTGAACGTGGAGTCACAGGATATGAGCCCCGTCTACAGCACATGGACCAGCGCCTTCAAACCATGGAAACTAGACCCGGCATGGATATGGATGCGATGGATGATGTCGAGAGTCGACTCTTAGCTAGTTCCGTGATTTAACGGATGTCATGTTTGGTTTTCCTTTTTGTTATTCATGATGTTTTTTTAGTTCGGCGTTTGGCTTTGTTAATGATGCATGTAAGCTAGAGTTGGTGAAGGCAATCGTGTCAGCATGGCTGTGTGTGCAACTATCACATCGCCGGTGAGATTCCGTTTGGTTGTTTTTTCCCTCTATGCCTGGT
Source organism: Huntiella bhutanensis (assembly GCA_002018275.1). NCBI lineage: Eukaryota > Fungi > Ascomycota > Sordariomycetes > Microascales > Ceratocystidaceae > Huntiella > Huntiella bhutanensis. The sequence continues at coordinate 90,596 of MJMS01000042.1, read as the reverse complement.
TTTTTTTTCTGCCTGTTTCGTATTCGTTATTTAAAATATATTAATTCTTTGTGTTCTGGTATTTCTCTCCCAACGGCTCATCCTAGCCCGTTGGGTTCTCTAACTAACGACTGAAAACAAGACCCCTCTGTGAAAATCTTACTCATTGTTGATACCCTCGCAACTTCCTTTTTCATCTCACCCTTCTCCTAAATTGACACAACACGATATCACATCTCTCCAGTCCAAACCTATCGCCACGCAATTCATCCCACTCCAGACATATTTATATCCACGCCCAGCCAACGCCCATTATATAAATCCCATTAAACCCCTCTACACAGTCACCGCACTGTCCAAAATCCCTCAGACTGTGTGGATTCTGTCCACCCATGCCCATCCATTTACTCTAAAACACAACATATACTTGGGCACTACTGTACATAGAACGAACCACCACCTAGTCCCGTTCCCCGCCTATCAACAGACCCAGCTGACGTCATGCTTCAAATTCACGCCTTTGAAAATACTGGATATCCAAAAAAAAAAAAAAAAAAAAAAAAAAAAAA
>MJMS01000042.1:3444-89965 GCA_002018275.1 Huntiella bhutanensis | reverse complement strand
AAAAAAAAAAAAAAAAAAAAAAAAAAAATAAGGCTACGGACTTTATAACTTCGTCTTTTTTTGAACTTCCCCCACTCATGGCCCCTAACCCCTTATTTGGAACCCCGCTCTATCTGTACACAATACACCGGTCGCTTCCTTTCAGTTGCATCAGCTACATAGGTCCAGAGCAGCCGAATACTACCATATTTCCTTTTCAATCTCCAACAACACTCATACGTTGCCTCCCGTCTCACTCCATTTGCTTCCTGCTGATGATTGTTGACCAATCAAAATGTCATTCTATATCTACGCCCTGCTTGCATCATCCCATGCTCCCTTAAACCGTGCATATCCCGTCCGCCCAAGCCCCGGAACTCTATCCCGTGTGAGAGTCGTATGCAAACACATGCATCATCATCATTGAAACATTCCCATTCCGTAAATAATACTCATTACTATAATTGGCGTTACACTAGGGTCTTCTATCAAACTTAGGTCCCGTCCTCCAGCAGCGCCCCTCCAACAAACTGATAATTCCGGGCCTATTGTATATCTCCTTCGTAATCCTCCTGATAATCCACCGAATAATCCTCCCAAACATCTTATCTCAGGCACCGCCTGTGTCGCGATAGCCCGCTATCAGCATCTCAAGGCTTGTACCAATACGCCCGATCCTCGCCCAAACACTCTCCCACCGTTACGGCTCTCATGCCCTTCTCCTTGACATAGTTGGCCATAAGCAAAGCCAACTGCTTCACCGTCCGCTCATGCGTGTCGTGGGCCAAAACAATAGGACCACCGGTGAGCTTGGCGTGCAGACGCTTATCCAAAATCATCTTGAAGCGGTTGAAAGAGAAGTGGATGTCTTGTTCATTGCGGGCAGCAAAATCCATCGTGTCCAAACTCCAATGTACAACACGGTAATGCAGTCTCTGCATTGTAGCCATACAAGCGGCATCACAGCTGCCATATGGGGGGCGCATATAAGTGGGGGCAACGCCAATGATGGAACGGAGAGTAGTATCAAGCTTGTCCATCTGCCAGACACGACCGGCTTCTGAAATAGTGCTCAAGTCGCTGTGGCCCCAATCGTGGCTGCCAATCTGATGGCCCTCATGGAAGGCACGGTGGATAGTAAAGGCACTGTCATTGTCCTTGTCGAGACGAGTGGTTCCCATGTTTTCGCCGTTGATGAAGAAAGTGGCCTTCATGCCAAACGACGCCAAGATATCAAGAAGTTCATCAGTGTACTTCCACGGACCGTCATCAAAAGTGAGAGCAATAGTGCCAGGAACTGTACATTCCGTGATGAAGGTGCCAGCTGGAGGTCCACGTAGAGGCCACTGTCCAAACTCGGGAACGGGAGCCCGTCTTGGGCCAATGGCGGCCGTTCCATTGATAGCTGTCATGTTGAAGGGAGAAGCCACCGAAGTGGAGGCGGCCGCGGCCAACATCATCAGTGTCTTCTAGAACATTGTTGATTCGGCGAGACGGGCAAAACGAGGTAGAGTATGAAACAGATGAATAACAAATGTGGTGATGCAAGGTAATCAATAGATGGAAGTGAAGATATTGTGAAATAAAGAGTATTGTAGTGATGTCGACTGCGTCTCGTGATGAACCGGAGCAACTTGCAAAGCAGTTAAAAAAAAACAGTTTAGAATTGATGAATCTTGGGGGAGGGAAAACAAGGTCTTGTTTTGGTACATCAAGCAAGATTCCAGTTGGAAGGGATATGACATGTAGGTGAGTACAATAAGCTTAGTAGGTAGGTACACACGTCTCTCTACAAATAGCAACTACACAACCTCTACACATGTTTTTATCATAGTGACACAAGATATTAACTGCGTTATTATGGTCAACTTGGACATGCCCATACATACACACCTGCGTATGCTTTTCAAGACACAGGCTCACGTCGTTTTGTTTTCAACGTAGAAATAGTTCAAGTCAACTCACAGAATATATTTGTGGAACTCTGTTCAGCAAATTAGAAACAAACGTACGAATCTATCTACATGTACATTTCTTGACCAGAGCACACATTCTAAAATAAAAGATAACGTATATCTACATCCGATGGTTACACCGCGGTCTCCGGACATCTCCTTCCGACTCCGGTCAAAGATACAAAGCAAAAAAAAACACAAAAAAGATATCCCGGAGGATGTGGTTCGATATTCCGGTTGAAGCGGAGCATCGGGAATTGAGCCCAATGCGGGGGTCGAACCCGCAGCCTTGAGATTAAGAGTCTCACGCTCTACCGATTGAGCTAACCGGGCGGGATTTTGTTCTTGTTGTATCATGTAGTGCTAACGGAGCTCAAATTTTCACGCCGAAATCCGGTCATGTGCACGGACCATCCGAGACCGGTTCCGGTTTCTGACATCACCGGATCCCGCGACTTGTCCGGAATGACGGTATATTGGCTAAACCCAGTTTCAATTTCACTACGAGTTGACTGTATCGTTTGATTATAAGGTAGAAGACTTGCTATTGGCATAGCTGTTCAAGATGAGGGGGGCTCAAAGCGCGGAGCCCAAGATGGAAGGAACAAGTGGGGAATGCATGAAGCAGGACTGAAAAATAAGAAACTGTCAGCAAGGCCCCGAGAGGACCCGACTCTGCATAATCGTTGGGCTACATAAGACACTGTACCACTATACATGGCTAACATGCAAGAGTTCGGGCATCCAAGGTTAAGATGCGGCAGTGGGCCAGTCTAAGCCGAGAACGGTTTACATCGTACATACATGGATATTCACATTAGATTCATAGCATAGGTATACGAAACTGTTGAAGTCTATTTGTCCCCGCAATTGCCGATCACTCAAGGGCAGATTATGATAGCTATACTATCCTGGACTCTTGTTTCTAGAACGCCGATGTCACGATAGAGTAACATTGCCACTCCGAGTTCAAACAACAAATACAACGTAATATCTAGCCTCAACACACTGTAAATACCACTGGAGATGCCGTCGACTTAAGCAAACACAAAAATCGGCAATTCTGTCCTCAAAAACAATCACCTGTCACCAAACAAACATCGGATGGTCGGATAGCGCACTTTCTGCGCCGTTCCAACCTCCTCGTCTCATGGCATAGAAGCCCCATTTGCAGTACAGTGGAGACCTTATAGGCTTCTGGAAGGTATTTCGGCATCAAGCGACTTTTGCGAGCAAAAAGCGTGTTAAATCGGTGCCTTTTCCCGTATGTTTCAGGGGCTAAATACGAGTTTCGGGCTGCCTATTCGATGCGGAATTACAGAGGGAACGGAGACAAAAGATGTAAGATGTAAGATATACAATGGAAGAACGAGAAATCCCGTATAACGTGAGTTGGGCCGAGATATGCGGGTCAAATGAAACTTTGTTCCTGAACTAACTATAGTGAATTATTCTGTTGAGTCTGGAATCTCTTCTCCGCTTCTCCTGGTTATTTACTTTCCCCCTTATGGCTACAGACAAAGACAAATACGGATGGGTCGTATACATACTGTAGATTGAATCTGCACCATCAACATATGTGCATACATAATGGAGGCAGTGCAATAGATTATCCATCTTGATAGTGGAAAGATGATCAGTATTCATCCTTGTACCCGGACCGTTCCAGCTCCGATATTCGTCAGCATCCAGCGTCAGCAGGCGGGCCGGTATAGCTTCTATGTACATATGTACATGACGGCAAATTGGTTCTTGGGAGTTTCCTAAGGGGTTTTATCGGAACTCAAATTGAATGTTGTAGGCCTAGAAATCGTTGAAGGGCCACGCGTACAATTTGATATGCGGTAGCTTACGATGAGTGGTACTACATTTCTTGGCGCCTATTTGTCTCTATACACACATTTCATATTTGTGCTTTAGGCGCGATTAATGTCTGTCTTTAGAAATGATTGTCATCAGTAGACTGAATCAACAAACTGTTGAACCTGATGGAATGTTCAAAATATCATGATTTTCAATTTATCCATCTGTGCACTAGTAGGGTTGTACTTTCCGATGCCTAACCCACAGACCCCAGATTTTTCCCCTGCAATTGCAAAATTTTGAATCCCTTTTGCGTCATGTGCATATGAGAGCGCTATATCTTGCCTACCTATAGCGGTGTGAAATAGTGACGTTGCCGGAAGGATGACAATCCATTGATAAAAGTAACCTCCCCCACTTGTTTGATAGGAATTTGAGTAAAGAGACATGATTTGAAGGTTTACGTCAAGTCAAGATAGTTAGGTGTCCAAGATATTCAATGACAATACGCGGCTGAGACAACCCATTGTGATTTTCCATTGAAGATGTCACGCGGATATTTTGACCGTGATTGATAAGATATAACGCTGTAATTTTGATAGAGCTCCCAATGGAGGGGTTATATGTCGATCGGCAGTCGGTGGAATATACAGAGGTGAACGGGAAAAGCGGAAAGTAGAAGCGGACTTTGAAAACCCTCCGATCCCGATAGATTTTCCGGACGAAAAACATGATAACGTTGTAAACCTGAAGAATGAACTTACTAATTGAATATATTAAACTCTATAAGTGTAGTGGAAAACGTAAAACGGAAGTAGGCCGAGTATGGATATCGTATAGTCGTATAGACGGAATACATGTTGAACCCTCGTGGCAAAATTACTATGTTGTCCCAGCTGCATGCTTGACAGCGGAGTTCCATTGTTCTAGACACCATTCTTAATCAAACTCCGGTAAACTCTATTCCGGAACCCACGGCATCATTCACGACTTCGTTTTCAGTAACACTAATAAGTTGCCGTCGGCGGGTTTACACAACGAATACCGCAGGTCTCATCAAGAACACTGTGGGGCGGACAAGGTGGAACAACCTCATGGCGTGCATGTTAATATAGAAGCTAACTGACTAGGGAGATAAAGCCTTGCTGAACCTCGCATGTCAACCCGAACCTGCCTTTGAATTCCCACATCGGTATCCAAAACTGGCGCCTAGAAAAAAGGGCGAATTGTACCCCCGCATCCCGAGTGTAAGCAACTCAAATCTAGTTTCTTATCACAGCTATATCGGTGGATTCATTACCGTAACCGAGCTAACCAGACCACATCTACGGGAATATTGGTTCGCGAGCCAAACATTTCACAGTTCACCGGCTGTTCTAAAGAGATCAGTGGTGTAAACGGGGTAGCCTAGGCACGGACCAAAAGGTCGCTCCGGCATAATCAAGCACCGGTGCAAACCAGAGCTAAATCGGTCATCCCAAGTCAACGTCTAGTGTGGATCTAGTCTACGCCATCCCTTCCAGGCTTCCCATCACAAAAGTCGCTTCAAGTTGCTGCAAAAGTTGAAAAGGTCCAACAGTTATGCAAAACATGTTGATGTCCCGTCCGTTCCCGTTGGAGATTATGACTTTCTTGGAGAAAACCAGGACCATTGATGAATGCATGTGAACTTCTTCGGGTCATTATGGCTGGAAGAAATCTGTGGCTGATGAGTAAATCAGTTCCCTATACAGGGCGTTTACAGGGCGTTTACATGACGTTTGGTATTTTGTATGGCTGGCTCGGGTTCCTACCAGCGGGCGCGGACAAAATTTACGGGCGTGACCCCGCCTCAGAAATTTACAGTAGGTGCCGCTGCGGCCACGGGGGTTTAGGCTCAAGTCCGCCCTGGTATAATAGGCGACACTAGCTAGCATAATTGTTTGCTACGGCGATGATGGGCCTGTATAAGCCCCTGGAGAATATTCGTGGCAGCCACTAAAATAGCTGCGCCTGACGCCTGGCTTGTGACAAGGACCATGGTTTAAAGCATTTTTGATGCCTGTGTTCCTTCTTTGGTACTGCCGGATCATGAATTAATCAGTATAATAATTTTTATTTTTTTTGGTTGAAAGCTGTATTAGCATTGACGAAGCCCTTGACTCTCGAGACAACCCCCCATTAGATTCATCATCGACTGGTCATTAATGTGTGGCTCTGACAAGTTTGCCTCCTGATCTTGTTGTTGCTTATATTCTCTTGTGGTCCGCCCCGTCAGCCTTGGCTTCAAGTTCCACCTCTTTTCTGCCGTTTTTGATTTCTTCACAAGTCATCTTTTTGCCATCGAAACCCTCGAAACCCGTCTATAACTCGACCTTTTCCTAGTCGTCCTGAACGCACTCGGCCCTAAGCCATTATACACGGATTTACCGCTTTGATAGACGCCTTTCTCATTCCTAGCCTCTTCGGTTTTGTTTTCCTTTGTCGGGGTCCAGCACTTGTCCGTTTTGCCCCATTTCCCATTTAAGGAAGTCGATAGACCTAGTTCTTTTCTGATTGAAACCGCCCTTCTCGATAGCGCTCACATATCGTCTTTCGTTGTCTGCACTTCTTGAATGCACTTCTTGCAGCCTTTTCGAAGCCTGTAGTTGAAGCCCTGATTTGGCCTCTTACATTCCCGGGCCCTAGCTCTTCTAGTATTCATTATCGTCCCTTGTCAGCGAGCCTCTTATTATTGTTGTTTACATTTATTTGTATTTTTGCCTCTTTTCTTTTCTCAATCCATTTTGTGACGCCGCAACTCTTATCACGACCTGGCAACAACTGATCGAGCACAAACTTGCCTACTCGACCTTTTGAATACGGCCGATCTTGTCTTTCTTTGGCTTGTGTTTCCCGCCTTACATCACCTACAACAACTCACAAACAACCTGCCATCATGGGCATCGGTGCCGTTGCTGAACCACTCATTGTGGTGACCCTCCTGTTTGGAGGTGCCTACTTCAACCGCAATACTCTCCCAGGAACTATTCCATATGCTAAGGGTTGGACTTCAAATGCTCAATCGCACCGCAAGCGCTCCGATAGTGTCGACTTCGACCCTTCTACCCGCACCAAGTCTCCATCAGGCGATAGCGAACACTCTTTTGATTCGGGTAGCTCTTCAACTCGTGTGCTTGGCGGTGTTGACCAGTCGCCTTACCGTCGTCGTCAGGTCCGCTTGCCATTCATCAACAAGACTTTCACTACTCCCAACACAGCCATCTACGAGGAGCGGTTACTTAGCAGAGTCTTGCGTAAATTCCCTTTCCTCGTCGAGGCCTGGTACTGGGCTTTGATTTACTGGGTATGCATGGGTTCTGAGTTCTCCACATTAACCGACGTATATTTACTAACATGGAGATTGCTCTCGTGATAGGTGTACCAACTTGGTCGTGCTTTCACTGCTCTGACGCTTGTCGAGGGTACAGTTAATGTCGCCCGCAAGCATGCTCTTCAGATTATTCACCTTGAGCAGAAGCTGGGCATCTTCATTGAGCGCCCCGTCCAGGACTGGTTCCTGGCTCGTCCCGAGCTCCTGCACTGGATTAACCGCACTTACTCTTTCATTCACATTCCCGGCACTATTCTGTTCCTTGTTCTCCTGTACTACTTCACCACCACCACTAAGCGCCGCCAGCTCGCGTCCGGTTCCTCCACCGACATTCTGTCCACTGCTGGCCCTGGTCTGTACGAGGCTCGTCGCCGTGCCATGGCTCTCTGCAACTTGATGGCTTTCGTTGTCTTCACTCTTTGGCCTTGCATGCCCCCTCGCCTGCTGAGCGACCCCGCATACACTGGCGAGGATGCTGTTGAGGCCAAGAGCTTTGGTTTCGTTGACACCGTGCACAGCGCTGCTGGCGAGAGCAGTGTGTGGACCACCAACAGGTTCTGCAACCAATACGGTAAGTCTTGAGATATATGCTGTGCTACGACGGAGAATATTGTACTGACATTGTTTTATAGCTGCCATGCCCTCTCTTCACTTTGGCTACTCTCTGCTCATTGGTCTGACTGTCGCCACTTTCCCCATCCAGGGTCTCCGTTCGACTTCGTGGAAGCGCATTGCCATTGCCATCATCGGTCTTTCGTACCCCACCCTGATTCTTACTGCTATTGTTTCCACCGCCAACCACTTTGTTCTTGATGCCGTGGCCGGTGGCTGCGTTTGCGGTATTGCCTGGAACGCCAACGGAATTTTGCTCAACCTTCTTCCTATTGAGGACTACTTCCTGTCTGTTCTCCGCATCCACAAGCCCGTCAACTGGACCGACCCCGTGACCGCCACGGAGCCCGAGTACCAGGGTCTGATGCTCCAGGAGGTGTAAAGGAACGGTGTACAAAACGAAGAGGCGAGGGAGTTCGAGGCAAGATAGACATTGCATTCCTTGCATATAGTATAAGTTAGATCTGGACTACGAGAGATTGAGAGTTGCACAAGGGCAACGGATAATGTGGCGTGTCAAGTCGGAAAATATATCGATGGCACTGGCGTTTTGTGTTTTGTTTTTTGGTTGATTTGTTTGTTTTTCCTGGTTTGAGATTTTAAGAATAATATTTCACAATAAATCTTTCCTCTACACTTGAATTGTTCCATTATGATAGATTTGGTTTCATGTTGTCTTGATCGACAGCAATTTGAGTATGCGTCCGTGTCTGACTTGGAACGGAGCAATGGATGCTATGGTACGACCTTCCCGTGTTTGTTGGTAGTACGAAAGGGACTACAAGCATAGAAACAGGGTTATGGATCATAGGTCATGGATGGGAACCCGATGAGCGTTGTCTCAAGCATACTGGTAGATCAAATTCCTAACTAGATTACTGTAGGAAATTACCATATGACCATTCATTATTCGCAGAGAAAGGTTTCCCGGCAAACTGTTCCCATGAGGGCAGCTTATCATCTTCTTTCCGCTGCATAATCCCGGGCCGTCCGGGCCGTCCGACCCAGCGGACGGACCTCGCAACGGGCCGCATCTGTAGACAGAACGGAAGGAATATAAAAGGGTTATTTCTATAAATATGATCTCTTTAGAAGACGGAAAGCGGGCGGGGAGGTCGGTCGTTTGATGAAACGGGTGTCTTTGGATGAAATGTAAGTGGAAATGGTAGGGTAGATCTTTCCTTTCCTGTTGATTTCCATCATGAGAAGATGCTTGTTGATTAGGAAATGAGATGATGGCTTGTAACGGGATCATGGAGACTGCCTCTTCTGGAGTTTTCCGTGCGTTTTTGTCAGAACGATGAGATGGCTGGGCTTGATTCGGAAGAGTTCCATGCGGAATATCCAGATGAATATACCCGTGGAACGCATATAAGAAGAGGCGTGACCGAAGCAATTGTCGTGGTTTGCCAGTAGCGGACGAACGTCTTTGTGGGTTACATAGTCAATTTGTCCTTGTGCCATTGTTTTTCTCTTCTTTTCTTGGGTTTTCCTTTTTTTTTTCCCTGTCGGACTGGTGACTCTTGTGCTGCCCTTGGACGACTCTTCTTGACGACAAGGACTAGCTGGACCATCTTTCCCGACCTTTTTTTCTTCTTCTTTGTTCCACACGGGCGTTTGAATCGCAATGAAGCTTCTCGTGCAGTGGTTCCTCATCCTTTGGCTTCAGCCGGTTTGGTTGGTTGTGGCTTCGCCTGTGCCGCCCCGTGCGGTAAGTTCCCTCTGAGTCTCTCGTACAGAGACGGTTGGTTCCTCGTGGTGTACATGGTTTGGATTTACGTGCGACGTTACATTTAACTAACATGCTAAATTTGTAGACATTGGCTGTCACTTCAATCCCCATGCCTAATGGAACCCTTGCTAGCGGAGAAGATCGCACCGCTGCTACGTATCCTACCGCTAGTCTCCTGAGCACTGAATGGATCCACTTTCGTCCTCGGTCGGAGGCCGTCTGTATTCATCGCGAGTCACGTCCCGAATGTCGTGATGGTTTTCGCGAGACTAGCCCCGATGCTACCGGGCACAACACTGGCACCTCTAAGCCCACTGATACTTACGCCAAGAAAATCGTCAATGGGACTCTAGCTTCAGAGAAGTGGATCCAGGAACGCCGTTTGGACGACCACACTAAGACGCTTACTTACGAGCCGCTGGTCTCGGGAGATAACGCGGTGAATGGGACGGCGGGCTACGAAGAACAGGGGGCGAAGCATACGGAGATGGTTTATGGGGTCCGCTATCATTTGGAGGAACAGGGAACTGATCGGTTTTGTGAGGCCGGAACTGCTATTATGTATCAGTTGGACTTTGGACCGAGAGCTGATTGGCAGGATTGTGGGATGCTGAGAGAGTATTTGAACGAGCAGGATGGATATTTCTTGGCTACCAAGTTAGATCAGATGACGCCGTTGGCGGTTTGGGGGACATGTTATGTTCAGATTGTGCGGAAGGAGAAGTCGGGTGTTAACACACCCATTGGGTACGTTTAAAAGACTTGCCTGGTCAATGAAGTGAAGACTAACACATTGAATACTAGATTTGGCACTGCTGATGTCGTTGACATCCTAGACAGATTCCTGGCTACTTCCAACGCCACTGAGAGCACTCTTGCCAATGTAATTGGTGAGACTGTCTGTGGTGATAGTGAGTTGGGTTGGATGGTTAGTGGTTACTACCAGAAGGCGACCTAATCGGTATGAAAGCCTGTGATACGGATGTAAGGGTAGTTTTGGATGGAAGTGAAGTAATGGATAGACTACCAAGAGTCTTGTGATAATAAACCCGTGAATAAATCAACGTCTATGTCTTGTTGACTAGCCTTTCACGATTGCTGATGCTCAATGTCTTGTACGGTAATTGTGGAACCAACCCTTTGTGTTACAGATTAAACCCCTGCTCACACACATAACTAGGGTTATTCGCAAAACTACGTCAGAGGCTTTTTCCCAGCTTGGTGTATATTCTCGCGAAAACTCCCATTTGCTTCGTCTTGGCGCTAATATTTTGTCGCTTTTGGCTTCTTCTTCCAATGATCACATTCTTTAAACAAAACCCAATTACTGGTTATACTTGACCAGCTTTGCTCGCCGCTCCCGCTGGCCGAGCTATTCTTTCTTTACTTAATTCACTAATCCAAGCTACGCTGAAAAATGCTAGACTTCATGGAGGCCGTACAAAAGGCCTTTTACGATGCCACCGGCTGGGACCGTTCCAATTCGTATTCTATGCTAGATGTATCTGCAGATGGTAAGTGCCGACTTCGGCACTCGCGAGAGGGTATGTGAGACCAAGAGGGCTATTTGCTAATGATTCCTTGCTGTGACAGGACTCCTACGGTTTTCGACGCCCCAAGGGCTACACATGACGTTGTCATCACTCGCTACGCAAAAGTTTGCAACATCGTACCAGCTGAGTACTATTGGTGTGGTCGATGGCTCGCTGTCGTATCTGTACTCCTCGGTGCCCCTCCAAAAGCACTTTACGCCGCAGTCCGATACTGTTTCTCTGCCGACACGTATGCAGTCGTATCGACCACTGTCACCGCTTAATACCGATGTTCACACTACGCCACTACAATCTACAGACTCAACTACCCAAAAACCGCCAAATCCTAGGCCATCACTCGTTTACGGCCGTTTATACCTCCCACAATCACTCCTCGAGGCACTTGTAGTCAAGAAGTTGTCTCCTGCCCTCCAAATCCAGGTTTCTGCAGTATCGTCGAAATTCCTCCGTAACAATGGGACAATCTTGGCATTGGCGCAGTACGACGTAGGTCGGTATGCTGTAGAGGGTTTGGCGTCATCTGATGGTGGTTTGATGGGGTTACGTGGTATCTACAACTTTCGTGCAAAGGACGAAAAAGAGAGAAGACCGGGTTTTGCCTCAAAGGGGAAAAGTGCCGTTGATGGTGACAGGGACCGCGAAAAGGATAGAATCTACGGGCGGTTTAGTACCGGAGCGGAAATTTACTATGGTACTCTGAATAAGAGTGGTGGAATGTCTATGGGTGTGCGCTTTGCGACGCTTCCAGAACATGTTGGCACCCCATTGACTGCCACCTTGACCCTGAATCCACTCATGGGTAGCATTAGTGCCAGTTATGCTGTCATGGCTGGCAAGACTTGCAGTCTGGGAACCAGATTAGACTTTAATGTGTACAGCTACGAAAGTGACTGGCTCGTGGGAATTGAGTTATGGCGTAAGAAGTTCAGTGGGCCAGATACATTGGGAGATGTTGTACAGGGCAACCAAAGTTCAATCATCCCACCAAAATCTCCTGCAGTGGCAGGTAGACTAGAGAGGGGCGATGAAGGACTACCAATCGTGGTATCCAAGAAGCCGGTTTTAGAGCCAACGATTAAAAAGGTACCCCACGTGACAAACGGGGAAGTAGCTGGTGGACCTGTGCCATCACAGACTGAAACAGCATCTGGGTTTGCCAGAAGTCACGAGGCCAAGATGGCGTGGCGGCTCGATGATGCTTCGAATAAGAACTCTGATGTTATCACTCCTGTTGTAACCAGCGTTACTCCTCCCAGTGGCACCCAACCACACACACCACCCCACACGGAGTCATCGGCACAGCTCTCGAGAGACACGCCTATAAAAGCAGTGACAGTTCGCAAAGTGGTCCCCACCATGGCGAAATCTACTGTTTCTAAATCGGGTACGGTGCAGGCTGGTTCGGACGCCGGTAGGAATACGCCGGAGCTGCCGGGAGCCGTTGATAATGAACAGTTTGGCGCGGTGATTAAGGGACGGTTGGACCAGAATATGAAGATAGGGCTGTTGTGGGAGGGTCGGGTTAAGGCGCTTTTGTTTAGCTTGGGGGTTGCTATTGACTTGAGAAAACGCGAGCAGCCGTTCAGAACGGTGGGATTGGAGGTGCAGTATTCTTCATGATGTGGAAGATGAACAGAGATTCCATGATCGATGGCATAACGGATTTGAGAATACAACAGCAAAGGGTCTTTGGCTTTTTTTGTGTAAGGTGTGCAAGGGTTTTTCAGGAGCCAGGGTTTTGTACGATATGTTGATGGTCGCACTAAATTTGTAAGACGATGGACGCTATGTCGTTGGGCAAGTGGATACCGTAACCAGGAACCTTTTCGGAATGAGCGGACTAGGAGGTTTAGGTATTAGCTAATATATTGGACTGAGATTTCTAGAATGAATCATGGAAAAGATAATTACGGTGGTTATGCGCTGGGTAGGTAGGGCATTGTCTAGACTGAGTGGCCGGTGGACACCCTGATGGCCTGGCATGGGTGATTGGAAGAGTAGTAATTCACGCAGGCGTATTTTAAGAGTGAAAAGGAATCGTTTGTGCGGCGAGTTTGTTGGATCTGAGGGGCGTGTGGGATGAGTGGGCTAGGCTTGGCTTGGCTTGGCTTGGCTGGGTTATGATGTGATGGGTTCTTGGAACCTTCTTCTGTAAGCCAAGATGTGTCATGATCGGGATGATGTGAGCCAAGGGCGGGATCAGAAAAGCCAAGAGATGTCATGAAGAATGCCAAGTTTAGGGAGGTAAGACTGGTAACTACATATGTTGATACATACAAAAGAATGTATGTACGTATATTACCTGCACATGTCTACTTTAAGGCAAGGAACTGGATAACAAGGGCGAGGAACCCCGTTTGCACAACAGGGCGTGACATCAAGGTAAGACAAGGTAAGAAGGGGTATAAACGGCGGGGTTCTTTTGTGGACCGTGTTGGACAAAGGGGTGTAGATATCTCCGTTGTGTGCATTCTAGTCACGAGGGTACATATGTAAAAGGTGCATACATACGTGCGTTGCGCCCCGTGGCACCAGCGTGGCCAGCGGGGTCTATCATAGTGGAGCCAGAGAGGGGAGGAGACAGACCAGAGCAGTCTAGAATGAGCGGAGCTGTAAGTAGCCGGCTAGTTTTGGGGCCCGCGTAGGGGTCGGCGAGGAGGGCGAGAGGGATCGGGAGGGGCACGTGGAGTGGGCTATATAGGTGGTACAATGTTGAGGAAGGACACGGAAGATTTGGAGGATGAGAGGGTGTTAATTGATAGGTCACTGGGATTTTCATGTGGGATTTACAAAGGAAGATGGGTCAGGAACCGGAATTGGGTTTTGCGTTTTCTTGTACGTACTTCTTCTTGGTGGTGATGCTGCGTTTGAGAGTTGGTGATATTCAATGAACATGTGAACAGTGCCAACTGTCAGGGCTACCCCGGCAACTGACAAAGACCAATATAGACAGCTGCGACAGAGACAAGAACCTTGATGGTCAAAATGTGACAATGTTGCATCATCCGACATGGACACCGCTGTCTTTTCCGTCCGCCAGGGATCAAGCGATAAGACGCCATCGTAAGAGCCCCTCTTTTAGGAAACAATCCGACCTGACCAACCAATTGTATGGTTGTTGTTTTACTACTACATACATGTCAGGGAATTCCGGCCGGGCGAGCATGAAGCAAGAAAAGTAGAAATTTGCTACCGAGGCCATCAGGGTGTTAACTATTGATCAAGTTATATCCGTAGAGTGGGATGGTTGACGTAAGAACTACCACCGCTACGTGGATAAATACCACTGCTACGTGGATAAATCAGGAAAGTACGCTCGTGTTTGCGGGATAGAGTGGGCTTGGTGGAGACATGTATGTATGTAAGATGGCCGAGGGAGGGCACACACATGCATAGAAAGCTGTTGATTATTGCTCATGGGATGCGTTCAGCTGTCGATCAGTGGCCTTGTCTGTACATATGTATGTACGTACGGCCCGAACGGAAGTCAGCCAGCCAGCCGGGCGGACGCGGGGGTGCTTATGGGAGGTTAGAGAGGTGGATTATAGAAAACAACAACCTAGGGAAAACCTGGGAAAAACCGGCAAATTGTCCAAATCGCCATCTTGACAAACGAGGTATTCTCGATTTGTGAATCCCGGCGAGCGGGAGAAGCGTGGCAAAGAATGGAGAGAAGGAAAAAAGAAAGATTACGCTGGTGGCCTTTTTTGGCCATCAAGGTTCGCATTTGGCAGCTAGCGTGGCTCTTGAGAGACAAGGACCCTGGTTGCATGTTTCCACTGTGCTTATGGTTCTTTTTGCGGCAGGCGGGGTCTCTGATGGAGAAATTGGGGAAGTAGCGAAGGTGGTGATGACGTCTTTTGTTGTAGACTCCAGGTTAATGCTATCTAGATAACTATTGTCACAACTTTGAACAAAATTTTCTTCTCCAAGACACTCAAAATAGCCTTACTAACTAGCTTTTCCGCCCATCCCGCTATCTTTCTAGAGCCTCTCCTTCGTTGGCGGAAATCTAGAATGTTTTAACCAAATCCGGATTTTATCTCAATTTAATCCCTGCAGCTATTGTGCTAACCAAAAATAAAATAAAAAAGAGCAGAATTGGCCATCAAGGTTCTCATCAGATTGAGTCGACTTCTCTGCGTTTTTTTCGTAGGTTCTGTTCTTTTCTTCCCCCGCTTTACTTACAACATCTTATCATCTTCACGTTGCATCACGAACACCACACGGCTTTGTACCGTATTTCACATTTTGCGTTTTTGCCATCGTTGCTTTTTTTTGTTATATCCACACCATCTGGTCGTTCCTCTTCTTCCTTTGGTTACCCTCGTCTCGCCAAACGACCTTCTTATTCTTTCTTGTACACCGGCAGCGTAGAGAAAAAGAAATCGCTGTGTCTATCCGGTTTATCCTCATCCCGTAGTTGTCACTCGGTCTGGCCTCTAATTCTTCTGCTTGTTTTGGTTACTTTTTATGTATCTCGCCTTGTAAGAGTTCCGAACAAACCCATTGGTTTCACAAGCTTCTACATACGTTGTCTTGCTCGTCGTTGCCTTTTTTGTTGGAGTTCGCTCTATCATCGGACGGCTCGTCATCGACTTGACTGATTCACGACCAGACAAACCAGCAACATCTCTTTCTTGTTTTATTTCACTTTCACGGCCCTTTTTATTTCCATTTTTAGCATTTCTCTAGCTTTAACAAACGCCCATACCGTGAATTGAGTTGGTTGTTGTTTAGACACACACCCTCTCGTCCCCACTTTGGCCGTCACTGTCCTTCTCGGTCTCTTTCTCGTCAGATTTCATTTTGGCTTTGGTCTCTTTCCTACTTTACAGCTTCTATTATTACACGCCCCAAGTATCCCGTTCTTCCGGATATCACTTTCGACTTTTTTTGCCGCTAGTCTCACATCTCGAGCTAGTACGCGATATTTGGAGTACGACTATTCCAATCCGGTGTTTCGCCTCCAGTTGAAACTATAAAGAGTCGTCTCTTCCGCCTCTAGTCACTTTATCTCTCTCATCGCTTTGTCACCTAAGTCATCTTGTATACTTTTCAATCATCATCACTGTCATATACATCCACCTTTATCCTTCCAACATCTTATCAAAGTCATCATCATGACTTACCGCTACACTCTGCTCTCCCCTCGTGACGAGGCCGTGGAGTGTTCCACTGACTCCAAGGACCTCGACCGCATGGGCCTCCGCATCGCTGCCATCTTCATCATTCTGGCATCGTCTCTTTTCGGTGCTCTCCTGCCGGTTCTCCTCGGCAGGCTTTCTGGCGCCTTCAACCCCAAGAAGTTCTTTTTCGTCTTCAAGTTCATCGGTACTGGTGTCATTATCTCAACTGCTCTTATGCACCTTCTGTCTCCCGCCATTGAAGCTCTCCACAGCGAGTGCCTGGCTGATCAGCTGGGCTCGTACGACTGGGCCTTCTTCATCGCCCTGATGACTATCCTTCTCATGCTTTTCATTGAGATGGTTGCGAACCACTTCAGCGACTCTATTGTTCGCCGCATGACTGGTTCCGCCGGTCACTCCCACTCTCACTCGCACGCCACTACTGAAGCTGTTCCCGCTAGCCTTTCTGACATGGAGGCTGCCGCTGACAAGAGCTCGTCCGACAAGCAGGCTGTTACCAACGCTGCTCCTGATCTGAGCTACCTTCCCCACTCGCACGGCCACGGTCCTCACGTTCAGGCCCACGGCGCCACCAGCAGTGCCGAGTTTGCCGCCCAGATTATCGGCATCTTGATTCTCGAGTTCGGTGTCATTTTCCACAGTGTCTTCATTGGTCTCGTCCTTTCTACTACTGATGAAGTCGTTGTTCTTACCATTGTCTTGGTCTTCCACCAGCTCATGGAGGGTCTTGGTGTGGGTTCTCGTCTGGCTTCTATTGAGTGGCCCACTGGCCGTGGCTGGTGGCCTTACCTCCTTGCTCTCATGTACGCCATCTCGACCCCCATCGGTATTGCCGCTGGTCTTGGTGCTCGTCCCAACAACGGTAACACCCAGACTCTCATCAACGGTATCTTTGATGCTATCTCGGCTGGTATTCTCCTTTACACTGGTCTGGTCGAGCTTCTTGCCCACGAGTTCATGTTCAACGAGGAGATGAACCGCTCTGGCTTCCTGCGCAAGTTTGCCGCCGTTGTGTACGTCTGCCTTGGTGCGGGTATTATGGCCCTAATTGCCAACTGGGCTTAAATGGGGTATGTTTTTTGGAGTGAAAAATGGCCATATATAGGTTGGCGATCTGGAGCATATTGTTTGGGAGGATTATTATTGGGTGGGCTCTGATACCCAGAGCAAGTCACAACGGCTTGCCAGTTTCTTGTTTTTGATTTTTTTGGATGGATTGCTTTTTCTGGTCTTAGGTTTTTTTTGGTCATTCGGCGTAATCTATATGTAGCTTGTCAGGATCTCACTTGATATCGTGATAATAAACTATAACGTTGATACACACACACTTATTGTTAATGATCCTGTGAATTAAGCCATATGAGCTGCATGATGTGTGAACGTTCGTGGGATTACAGATACTGTCAGTGAGTCCACCATAGCGGAAGATCTCCCGAATGTCTATTCGCAAATTTATCCTTATCTACACCCTCTTTACCCATCACAATGCGTTTTCGACACCGGATGGCACCCCCCGGATTTTGCCAGGGTTGTCTAGGGTCACATGGGCGGTGAAGATTCTGCCGTCCAAGAAAGCCCCACCGCCAACTTTTTTTCTTTGGCGAGTGCGACGGCAGAGCGCCCGGTGATCAATTGATCAAGGCGGAGAGATTATTTAAGTTATTACTACATTTTGTTTACATTGACGATATCAACGATCTACAAAGTTTCTACGAGATTAATTCACCTAATTGACCGAACGATTGACGACATATACAGACGACATTATGGCTCCCGAGGGCGTCAAGAAGCGCAAGTTGGCGCATGATGCGGCGGATGATAAGGCGAAGAAGATCGCTAAGGTGGAGAAGATGTTGATTGCTAAGGGGATTGATAAGAAAAAGGCGAAGCTTTTGGCGGTTAAGCATGCGGATAAGATTGCGGGGGGTGTGACGAGGAAGAAGGAGGAGAAGAAGGAGGAGGAGAAGAAGGAGGAGGAGAAGAAGGTACAGGCTGTTAAGAAGGAGAAGGAGGTCATTGAAGAAGTGGAGGACGAAGAAGAAGAGGAAGAAGAAGAAGAAAGTGAAGAGCCTGAAGAGAAAAAGGAAGGCGAAGATGGTGATGAGGAAGAGGAAAAAGAGGCCGAGACCTTTGCTGAGCTGGTAGGTTGACGTTGCTTGGATACAGCTTGAACTACAAACTAACAACTACACAGGGCGTTTGCGATGCTCTCGTTGAAGCCTGCGACAATCTTGGTTACAAGAAGCCCACCCCCATCCAACGCGAGTCGATTCCTGCCGCCGTCTCCGGCCGTGACATCATTGGTCTTGCCGAAACTGGTTCAGGTAAAGTAAGTAGCTACCCCCCCCCATGTCCACATCGACCTCCCACAACTAACTATTCGTGCTATCTAGACCGCCGCCTTCTCTATCCCTATTCTTCAAGCCCTTCTCGACAAGCCTTCGCCTTACTTCGCTCTCGTCCTCGCTCCTACTCGTGAATTGGCTACCCAGATCGGTCAGGTCTTTGATGCCCTTGGTGCGCAGATTGCGCTGCGTTGCGCTGTTATTATTGGTGGTTTGGAAATGACTACTCAGCAGATTGCGTTGATGAAGAAGCCTCATGTTATTGTGGCTACGCCGGGTCGTATCTTGGATCACTTGGAGAAGACCAAGGGGTTCTCTCTTCGCTCGCTCAAGTACCTTGTCATGGATGAGGCTGATCGTCTGCTGGATATGGATTTCGGTCCTATCCTAGATAAGATTCTGAAGTTCCTCCCGCGTGAGCGTAGGACGTATCTTTTCTCGGCTACCATGTCTTCTAAGATTGAGTCACTTCAGCGTGCCTCGCTGCGGGACCCTGTGCGCGTTTCTATCTCGTCGAACCGCTACCAGACTGTCTCGACCCTGAAGCAAAACTATGTCTTCATCCCACACACCCAGAAGGATACCTACCTTATCTATCTCATTACCGAGTT
Source organism: Huntiella bhutanensis (assembly GCA_002018275.1). Classification (NCBI taxonomy): domain Eukaryota; kingdom Fungi; phylum Ascomycota; class Sordariomycetes; order Microascales; family Ceratocystidaceae; genus Huntiella; species Huntiella bhutanensis. Next base: position 70,873 of record MJMS01000042.1, on the reverse strand, counting down.
CGCCGGCCAGACTACCATTGTCTTCACCCGGACACAGTACGAAGCGCAACGCATTTCCATCTTGCTACGGACACTTGGTTTCGGCGCTATCCCGCTATACGGTCAACTCTCCCAGACAGCTCGTCTGGGTGCGTTGAACAAGTTCAAGTCTGGCTCTCGTGAGATCTTGGTCGCTACTGATGTAGCCGCTCGTGGTCTGGATATCCCCAAGGTCGACTTGGTCGTCAACTTTGACCTCCCCCAGGACAGCAAGACTTACGTCCATCGTGTCGGTCGTACCGCCCGTGCTGGTAAGTCGGGTGTGGCTATCACCATTATTACCCAGTACGATATTGAAATCTTCACCCGTATCGAGGCTGCTCTTGGCATGAAGTTCCCAGAGTACCCCACGCAAAAGGATGAGGTTATGGTGTTTACTAGCAGAGTAGAGGAGGCCCAGAGACACGCTAAGATGGAGATGAAGCAGCTTCAGGAGTCCAAGGGTAATAAGAAGGGTGGTAAGACTATGCGTGGCGGTAGACAAAACCGGAGAAGACACGACGGCATGGACGCTGAGGAGGGTTAAATTGGGATATCGGGTTGGCGTTTTGGGTTATTTTGTTGTACATATGTTCATATATCCACGAGCGAAATTTATGCTTTTCTAGATACACCTTTTCTAGTCCTATACACTTTGCATGTGATATTCCTCCCACGTTTTCTAGAGCCCGTCACTTGACGTTGTTGCATCCTTGCTCGGAACACCCCCGAATGAAGCTCCGCTCCATGTGTAATCCTCATCGTTCCCGTCCATGTCTAAATAGCCGACGATTACCCACCGCCACATGTAAAAGTGGAGACAGCCCTAGTCACTATATCGCCCACAAAACATTTCGCCCCACTAGATCCTTCCAGCGTGGCTGCCCTGAACCCCCCTGCAACGCCAATTCAATATTGTCCCGGGTACAGGAAATTCCAACTTCTATTCTGACTCTGATACCTCTTCGTCGACCCCTTCTTTAGTCCTCTCACCAAAGAAAAAAATCAGTCAAAATGCCCGGTGTTTCCGTTCGTGACGTTGATGTAGGTTTACCATTGCACTAACACGGCCTTGATGGGCTTTGCCTGGTTGGGCTTCGAGCAGATAGAACAGACTTGACGATTACGCTTGTTCGGATTTTTTTTGCGGCGAAACTTGGTTGCGATGATTCGGGTGGTGGGGTAGAAGGGTTTTTTCATCGACGTGCCACTCGAAGTGCGAGAATTCGGCAGGGCTGACGGACCTGGAATATGGTTTTGTTGATGCCTCGAGCAATTTGATCCTGATTCGACAACCGTTCACTGGAATACGTATACGGCCTGTTTGGATCTCAACTTTACCAGTTGACCACCCGACCTTTCTCGACAACCTGATGACCCAACCAAGATACCCGCTTGTCGACAAGCATCGACCAGTCTGTTCTCATCGGCGAGAAGCAGACCTTGTTATACCTGGATATGAGCAAGTGTGAGGGGATCGAAAGATCTCTGATGACGGAATAATTGCTAATAGCGGGTTTGTAAATGAACAGGCGCAGAAGTTCATTGGCGCTTATGCCGCCTTCCTGAAGCGTCAGGGCAAGCTGCCCATTCCCGGTATGTTTTGATATGTTTTCCCCAACCCACTTGACCAAATTGACTAACTCCATTATACAGGTTGGGTTGACACCGTGAAGACCGGTACCTCCCGCGAGCTTCCCCCCCAGAACATTGACTGGTTCTACGTCCGCGCTGCCTCCGTCGCTCGCCACGTCTACCTCCGCAAGACCGTCGGTGTCGGCCGTCTCCGCAAGGTCCACGGTACCGCCAAGAACCGCGGTGTCCGTCCCTCCAGACACATTGACGCCTCCGGCAACGTCGACCGTAAGATCTTCCAGGCTCTTGAGAAGATTGGTGTCCTCGAGCAGGATGAGGATAAGGGTGGCCGTCGCATCACCGAGGCTGGCCAGCGTGATTTGGACCGTATCGCCCAGACCACCCAGGAGGCTGAGGAGGATGACGAGTAAATTTTTTACCGTGGCTTATACCTGAATTCTTAAAAAAGCAAAATTGAAGAAGGACTGGCTGAACGTGTAGCAATCACTCTTTGTGTCTGTTTTTGATTCGCGAATGTTGTGTGTGTCTGGTGGTTCTTGTTCGTGGAAGCGACGAGTCAAAAAAAGAGTAAAAGTAAAATTTACTATCCTTTTGTGGACAACAAAAAAAAAGTATTAAAACTATATATAAGGACGATGTGAGTGTTTGTGTCAAGAAGTGTTTAGTGATTGCTGTTGTCTGATGATTCAGGTGATGGTGGAAGTTTATGGTTATTTTGTGGCTTGGCTGTAAAGTGGCTACATATCTTGAATCTCTGTTTGGTTTGTTCGAGTATTGTGTGTGTATGTAGATGGTCATCATCTGGTAACGGCCGGTGCCGAACCGGAGGTCGGTCGTCAATTCCACATGCCGGCTGGGACGTCAAATAGACCCTTATGTGGTTCTCCATAGGGTTACTTACATATCTATGAAGTCGAAAACTTCATGATTTGGTTCATTAGATGGCTGGAATTTTTGCAAATTCCTATCAAAAAGAGTTTATTTCCCCAATAATGACATTTCCCTTTGTGCATCTTTTAGTTTACATATATAAAGGCTGATCAAACGACCTGAAGCAATCCACCACACCTAATTTCTGACACCCGCACAAACGCCAAGCCCGCCAGATCCGATTTCCCGACCTGACGTCGTTTAACCATGACCACCGAAGACGCCAAGCCGTCTCCCGCGGCAAAATCGGAGCCGCAGGAACAAACGCCCACATCACCGTCAGGGACGTGGAGTGCACCAGTTTTATCAATGATTGTTCATGCACATTTGGCGTTTTGGAGTATCTTTGGGGTTCTTGCGCGGTTGGGCTTGGGTGGTTTGACTGAGTATCCTAATGCGCCGGTCTCGTTTGGCGTGTTGTGGGCTAATGTGGCCGGATCGGCGGTTATGGGGTTTTTGTTGGAAGAGCGGATGGTCTTTGTGGAAACGGCGAAACGGAGGGTTTTTGGGGATATTGAAGACGAGAGAGATGATGGCGGCTTAAGAGAATCTTTAAGTGAGAGTGAAGGTCGGAGAGGGAATGTTGCTGTAAGGGAACTAGGGAAAGCAGATTACGTTAGGGCGAAGAAGACTTTACCTTTGTATATAGGGTTGGCAACGGGGTTTTGCGGAAGTTTCACATCGTTTTCTACGTATATTCTAGATGCGTTCCTGGCGGCGATCAACAACCTCAGTCTTGATAAGTCGGTGCCGAGATCCGATGGTGAGAGTTTCATGGCCTTTACGGCTGTCGCGTGCTTGAACCCGGCTATGGCTCTTGCGGGATTCTACTTTGGTGGTCATGTTGCGAGACTTATGAATAGTGGGGGAAGACGAGTCGGGATGCATGGCGTGCCTGATCGGTGGTTACCAAACATGGACGTCGGCATGACAATTTTGGGGTATGGATGTTGGATTGGAGCTTGTTTCCTGGCGGGGTTCCCACCCGAGGGACATAAGAATTGGCGTGGAAAGCCTTTATTTGCCATTGTCTTTGGACCGTTGGGCACAATTCTGAGATACCATTTGTCGTCGCTTAATGCTAGCCGAAGCTATCCCGTTGGCACCCTTGCGGCGAATATTCTTGGGTGCGGACTTCTAGCGGCGTTCTTTGTCGGGGAAAGAGTACCGGTGACGAGTGTAGTAGGCTGTCAGGTACTGGCGGGACTGAGTGACGGATTCTGCGGATGCTTGACGACGGTATCAACGTGGGTGGCAGAGTTGGCGGGTATGAAGACGGATAGAGCTTACAAGTATGGACTAGGCAGTTTTACGGGGGGTCTGATTCTAATGATCGCGGTTGTTGGCGGGGTATGGTGGGGAAGAGGCTTTGCGGAGCCAGTATGTTGAGTATGTTTAAGGAGGTACAAGGCATAAGGCGGCGAGGCGAGATGGTAGGAAGATATAGTGGAGAATTAGGCTTTATGTTTTTGGAGATTGTAAGCGGGGCGGATATACCGAGCTGTCTGGTTTAGGAGAGTCTGTACATGTATGCATATAATGGTGTGATTGCGCTGGCGCAGTGGAGACGAATCATGGAAGAAATAGCTGAATGTAAATGCAATAATCAGGTCAATTATGATGTGACGGTGACTGTGCCGCATGATCTCCCGTTTGTTGGGACAATTTGACAGAAGGAAGTGGCATAAAAGAGACAACAGACCCACAAGAGCTTCTAGCAGGTGGACCAAGCCAAATAGACGCTGTAAATGGATGATGTCACGCGGCAAAACAAATTGACGGTGAAGACGATTTGTATAAAAGGGTTATTTGACTCTCGCTTACATTAGACGATGGATTTGGAAGGGTTAGGATGAAATCTGGGGAATTTGGAAGTTGGAAGCAGTGTAGACCAGGGAGGCAAGGACTAGCGTGAGTGGGTAGGTGGGTAAACTAGCTTGGTTGTAAAAAAAAATAGTATGTACATAGGTGGTGACGAGATAGGAAAAGACGGGATAGAAGACGGTAAAAGTAGAATCATGAAAGGAAAGAGCGTGATGATTGTGAAAATGTTGGAGTGCCAGCTAATTATGATTATTCCCAGAGTGGGGTAACTTTTTTTATCTTGTAGATAATCAAAGAGAAAGATGATCCGGATTATTCCCACAATTTTGTCCATTTTCGCAATTCCCACATCCCGTCTTAATTCTCGCGACAAGTCCCCATACACTCGAAACTTTAGCATTTCTCGCAAGTCCCGACCGAAACAACGCTGCCTTGTACGCACGCACACACCACGATCGAAACTAGCTAGCTAGCTAGCCAAGGCGGTGTTTCCGCCAAAATAAGATCCCATCCCCTGACGACGGAGACATACAAGATAAACCAGACCAATTCACCAACTAAAGAGAAGATAGCCGTGCTTATTATAAACGGTGGTTACCCCAGCCCAGGCACACGAGGTTAAACATCTACCTGGCCTTGCTTTACTGTTGCTTTTTTGTTTCTTTTACTTTGTTATTCAGGTTACCTCTATCGGACATTCTAGTGTCCAGTGCTTTTTGAGGACTTTGATATCTCTTTTGGTTCTTGTTATTTCCTGTGATGGGATTGTAATTACCACGCTTTTGGTTAATGCGGTTTTCCTTTTTGGCCTGTGGGACTATTAATTTTTGGTGTTACGCCTTGAGATTTATTTGTATTTGTCTTTTGTTCTTTAACTTACAATTTGTTTTCTTTTTTGTTTCCTTTTTGTTGTGCTCTGGAGTACACGCCCATAATCTCACCCGACACTCGCAATCTTTCAAATCAAGTCCCAAGTCAAGTCACGCACCAATACCACGATACCCACATTCCCAACAAATCCACTTGGACTAGAAATTACTGTCACACGACTTCCTCATCTCGACTTTTGTTTTTCTCGTCTTTTTTTCACCACAACACTCATGCATATCATAAAATGCCACCGTATGTCCTAAGAGATAGCCACGGGCGTCCCACCTTGACTATTTATCGTCAGTCTTGGGGGGATACTCTACATCAAGAACCGATTGAACCCACTCCGGTCTTTAAAGCTCCACTATCGCAACCACCACAAGCTTCTGCAGACATGGACAGGCAGGACGCAGAAGTGGCGCGCAAACTGCAGCTTTACGGTATTATCCGCGCATTCAAAGCGGGAAAGTGTCCTTCGGTAAGTCATTCTACAAATTCAAATCCAATTGTTTCTTTTGAGCGACGCGTCAATTGATTTGACCAAGTTTGTTTCGCCTTCTATTGTTTCTTGGTTTTGTGCCCATGGCTCTGTGCCACTGAAGAGCCGGCGTGTCGTGTTGTCGATTCGTTCAATTGAATTGGCTCATACTCTGGCTGGTCTAGCACAGGCCCCCCCCCCCCTTCAACGATTCACTGGATGTTGAGTCTGGGGTTTAGGGGGGGCTGGACCTCTTTATTGGACGGGCTCTGGCTCGATTTCATTAACGTCCCTGTCCCGCGCAATCTCCCTTGCTGCGCCAGCCTAGATGAGCTAACGGTAGTACATACGGGCTTGGCGCCTGGCGCCACTGGGACATTGGACGAACAATGAGTTTGCAATCCTAATTTTAGATGGTCAGAGTAACTAACGGGACTTTTTTCTTCCTTTTTTTGCAGAATGAACAAATCGATATCGCCATTAATTCCATTCTTGCGCAGCGGATTTTGCGCAAACCACCAGCATCAGTTTCCAAAGATGGCAAGGTCCTAATTAAGGACTTATGTGCACTCTTGCGCTCGGCCCAACTGTTGTTGTTGTCCAAGAATCGCGGAGAATTGATCCAGGAGACTTATTGGACGTTACGCGGTGTACATGTTTCTGATGTGCGACTTCCGGATCGCCCTGTTACGCGCAAGGCACAGAATTCAGATCGGTGGAGGGCTATTCGGGCTTTAGATCGGGTCGCCAATGTTATTGTTACGAATGGGCAATTTCGGAAGTTGTTGAAGGATATCGGAATTTTGCTGAAGGATATTGCTTCTGATGCGGCGACTTCTGCCGGACGGGCGTTAAGGCCTTCGGAGGATGAGTTGGGACAGTTGGATAAGCCTGCTGCTGACCATGTTTGGTACACGGAACCTGATTTTGATGGAATTCGGAGACGAGCTAGATCTTTTGTCAAACCGGATCAACTACATAATCGGTCGATTTCAAATTCTTCTTCGGGGTCGTCTTCAGGATCTGATTCTGGCATGGGAAGAAGGAGAAGATTATCTCGCAGTCAAAGGCTCAAGGATGTTATTCAAAATGGATCGCAGGAATTTCTCGGACACTCTGGCCGTGACCAAATACGGGTACGACGGGAGAAGTTTCTTGCGGACGCGGTATCGTATCTTGAGACCAAGGTGCCGGCAGATCGACAAAAGAGTATCGCATTTCGGGTCAAGAAGATGATTCAGGAGTGTCAGCACAAGGGCGAGTTTCGTTGGGCCATTTTAGATTTGCTCAAGTTGATTAAGCGGTATAAGGAGTACGCGCTCGACTTTGCTGGGGATGGCCACGATTCTTTGAGAGAGACCAGAGATGGAGAAGTTGGAGAGGTTGAGACGGCTATCAAGACTCTTTTAGAGAGATTTGCCAATGGGACTTCGCTGGATGGGTTGCTCTCGGCTGTTAGAGCAATGTATCTGGCGACCAAGTATGATGTCAACTTGAGGAATTGGTTCCACGATGTCAACCAGTTTGTTAAGAAGTGTCTGGTTGAGCCGGGATATATCCTCGAGGATACGTTCTCGGATGATTGGCATGAGTTGCACAGTGTTGGACACTCACTTTTGCGTGAAAAGTACAAGACGCAGACGGACCGGTTAGTCGACGAGGTTCGGTTTTTCCTTCAGCAATTTGAAGAGGACAAGCAGAACCGGACCTTCTTTGCAGCACTAAAGAAGGTTGTGAAGGACTTTGGCGATGATGGAGCTGGTGGACTCAAGCTTAAGCCACATCTTTTCAAAGATTTGTTTGAGGTTTTCCTGCCGGCTGCTTTAGCCAAGGTTTCTTATATTCCGTTGCCCCGGGTCGAGTACACTTCGGATGAGTACGACGTGGTTATTGAGAACATTGTACTCCACAGTGACGACTTTACGCCTAATAAGGTGCAATGGAACTCTGCTACCATGGTTGACTGGTCGAGTAAGGTTGTACCGGCCGGTAAGAAACAGCACAAGAGGGCTGTTTCTGGGGCTTCGGCCAAGTCGACTGCTACAGTTAAGATGGCGCATGAGACGAACTTTAGTCAATCTTGTGAGTTGTTCATGTCTGGCATCCGCTTTGATCTCAAGGGTGTTGCGTTCCATATTAAACGCAAGGGAGGGTTCCCGAGGTTGTCAGATACTGGATTGGTTGATCTGAGTATGGCTGATGAGGGTCTGTCTGTTAAGATTGGGGTTTGCTTTACTAAGGATCCGTTGGCGGCGAATGCGATGAGACCGGCGTCTTCGGACTCTTGTAAGAGTAAGATGGAAGGAAAGACGACGCCCAAGTTGTTTCACATTACGACTGTTGATATTGACGTTTCGCGATTACGTGTCAAGATTACCAAGTCAGAGCACGCTATCCTTCATTCTGTCTTCAAGTCTTTTGTTACCAAGGCTTTGAAGAAGGCGTTGGCCGAGACTACAGAAAGGATTCTCCGGGAGAAAGCGGTGGAGTTGGATGAGTTACTCTGGGGAGTTCATAATGAAGCATCGGCACATGTTGCGAGATGCAAACAATTGAACCGGAAGCCGCTGGGGTTCACTCGGAGATATTACCGGGCTGTAAGGATGGTTTGGACAAACAGACAACAAAGGAAGAAGACGTCACAGACTGCGCCTGATGCGGAGAAGAAGAGCCAGACTAAGTTTACTTACTCGGCTGAGAACAGTTTGCTTCCCAATGTTGTACTTCCAGTCAAGTGTGATGCTGATGGACAAGCAATGACTGTGACTGGGCGGGCTAGTGAACTGAAAGAGCAAATCAGCCAAGGATACCGGTGGCAATGTCCTGTTTTTACATTGGGCGGTGCCGGGCAGTCTCAAAAGATTCCAAGGGTTGTTGTCCAACGAAAGACGATTGTATATGGATCTAGAGGAAAGAAGGGACGGAGAGTAGAAGTTGAAGATGAAGGTAAAGAGCCATCGGCAAGGACTGGCACTACACTTGTTGGTGGAGAAGAAGAAGACGGCGGTAAGAAGGAAGATTCGGATGTAGAGAGCTTTTTCAGCTGTGAGATGGATATGTGAGGATATCACGATGATGATGTATGTATGTTTCTTGTTATGTAACGACTGGTCGGATTGGATAGGATGGAACGGAACAGGACGGGTCGGATCGGGACGGTTTACCAGGGGCCAACAGAACTGGCACTTGTTTTGTTTTATACATTGTATTTACATAGCTTAATACCACGCTTAATACCACTACACTTATTATAATGAAACTTGGAAGATTGAAATATCGGCGGGGGAGTTTTGTTCCCAAGAGGTGGAAACCCATTCGGACCAGAGGACGGGGATGTCGGAGTTTACGGAGGCTGTGGCTGAGAGTGCGGAAGTTGCCAAGGGTAGGGTATCGGAGGAGAGGACTATGTAGGTGGGGGTTATTAGTGATGTTGATAAGGTGGCGCCTGCAAAGAGAAGTTTCTGAGCGAGCGGATGGGTTGGTGGGGTATCGGGAGGGTATATCGTGAATGTAAGGTTCTTGAAGAGTCGGGATGTAGTTTCCGTTGAAGACAAAAGGGCATTAACTTCCAAATCTGGGTCCTCGTTAGATACGTCCATCCGAGAAAGAATGCCCTTAAGTTCCGCGGTATCCACATCCCTCATAAACGGATCTCCAAACCCATCTACCGCCCCGTCATCCCCCCTTCCCAAAAGGACATGTCCAGGCTCAACGGGGAGGATATATCCGCCGCCTGGCTGATCTAGACAATCTAGCACCCATTTTGTCCGGAGGATGTCTATATCGGCGCGTTTCCGGAGAGCGGCGATGGGTACGGTTATTCGGTCGGAGAGGATGATGGGGTATGGTGGGGTAGAGGGGATTCGTGGGGTTATACAGGCGGAGAGACTTGTAAGGTAGGCTGATAGAGCTGGTTTGGAGATTGCGGGGGTTGTTGAGGGGGTAGCGAGGTGGATTGTCTTGTGGAGGAAGAGGGTATTTGAACACTTTGGAAGGGAAACATGTCCATCTTGAATATCCTCTGCCCCTAGAACTACTAGTTCCTTCTTCCGTCTCTTCGGGCCAGCTCGTTTCTTCTCGGCTGTCATTTCCTTCTGGGCGGATTCTTGGGCGACTTTACGTTGCATTTCTTCCAGGTCGTCGGTGCTCATTGCTTGGTGCCATGACTTATCTAGTCGGATCCTTTTTAACCTAGGGAATCGTAGTGTTTTCCCCGTGGCGAAGGCTTCAGAGGGGACGACCTGGGCAGCTTTGACTTCGAGTACTATTGAGTCGTGTGGGTGGATGTACCGGTCGGGCTTGTCAGATATCCTCCCTGTTGGTCCCGTGATATCCACATAGCTGGGTACTTGTCCGGTACCAAGCCACTTTCCGGCCGTTTGATGGGCAATTAAATCATATTCACCACGATTAAACCCTCCACCTACCCGACAGAAACTCCGGATCCTATCAGGCGGGTAACCCCCATCAACTTCATTCCTCGACGGCCGGACACCACAGAGGAAAGAAGAGAGCATGTTCCCTCGTTTCCCGGAACCAAAGTACCCGCCAATAATAATAAGGTCAAGCGACTCACCGAAGCCGCTCATATATTCGGGTTTCACTTTAATCCAGTCGTCGTGGCGAGCGTTAACACGGTATCGGGAGTGTGGGTTCTTTATGACTAGACCTTCGCCTCCTTGGGAAATTATACCGCGTAAGGCTTTTTCGATGGCGGTGGAATCTGTTGCGACGGTGTGTTTGTGGATTTCTAATCGGCGGTGGATACCGTGGGATTCCTCTGTCTTTAGAATCACCCGTTCTAAAGCCTCCCGTCGTTCTTGAAGTGCATACTCGGTCAAGTCCTTTCCATTCAGATATAACACATCAAACACCCTGAAAAACGGATGACTAGCCGGCCCATCGCCCTCCACGCGTCTCCCCTCGTCCAACGCACTAGTCTTCAAAGTCCCAAACGGCACCGGTAAATCCGCTTCTCCATCCCAAGTAACCATTTCTCCATCCAGAATAACGTCTTTGATAGCCGAGTGGAAACACCCTTTGAGGTATCTACTAACCGACGCGCCCATCTGTTCCGTGCCTTCCCCGTATAAATAAGTATAATTCTTTCCACGTCTAGAGAACCACCAGAATCGAAGACCGCCGGGGACGGTATTATCATGACGTAGATGCATTTGCATTCGTTCTCCGTCTACTTTCTCTTCAATCCAGAATTCTCCCTTGTCACGGGGGAGCCGGAGACAAGAAATTACTCTATCCCAACTGCCGCCTTGGAATTGGGCTAGTTGTGGTTGAAAGCATTCTCCTATGGATATTCCCATTTGACCTTTTGGTAAGACGGTTGATGGGTCGGCCAGGTCCCAGCAGACACGACGGAGACTGGAGGTTACGTTGTACAACGCTTCACCCTCTCTATGCCACACGTTGAGAACCGTTTTCTCCGAGATACCAATACGTGTTTGTCGTAGGATAATCCTGATAATCCAAGTCATCTCCGTCGGTCCCATACCATCATAAAACCGCCTAAAAACCTCCAAATTCTCCTTCTCCCCCTTCGCAAACGCCAACCTATCCAACAAAACATTAACCTCCGCAATCGACAAAATCCCCTCCCGCTCCTCCATTCTCCTTCCCAAAACCTCCCCACACCGCCCCGGAAAGTCCCCCGCCATCCGAGCCGCCAACCCCCCCGGGACCTTCCAACTAAGCAGACTCTTCGCATCTTCCGACTTCTTTCCATCCAGGTTCATAAGACGGACAAGGAGCTTTGCAATCCCGTGTTCCTTAATGTAGTATACCGGACGGTCAGAGTCTGCAATGGGGAGAACTAGTCGGAGGGCCGGGTATATATCTGGGCCGACGGTCCGACGCCAGGTGCTTATGAAGGAGGAGAGGACGTGTCTTTTCTGATCATATAAAGGGATTTTAGGGCCCGGGCGGGATATCGCCGTGTTTTTTCGGGAGAGTGCCGAGAGGGGGTTGAATAGGTTTTTATATAGTGTTGAAAAGGGCGGTGTCTTATGTTTATTCACCGGCCGATTTGGAAATCTATCATCATTAGTTCAACCCCATCTATCACAAAAAACAAACTAACCTCTTGAGAAACTCCTCGTCCTTTAAAAGTGCCCCGTACATTTCTCCATCTTCCCTTTCCGCTTCAATATCCGCCATCTCCTCATCTTTGAATTCTGTTTCAACATCCATCTTGATAATTATAATTCGAAAATTCGAAAATCATCACATCTTCTCCAAGTCATGTAAGTCACCAACTAGGCATCAACGTCACATGACAAGACCCTTATGTTACACCATCGACCCGAGCAACCCTAAACACCACCTTGCCAACCAATTTCCCACGGCAAACTACCACATTCACATGTCTCGATGTCTATCCCAAAACGGTAATCAACAATAAACAAAACCATATAGAGAGGAGAACAAATTAATTCCTTAAAACGAAGCGAAGACTATTTCCATCTTCATCTATCTAATCTACCCAAAACAAAAAAAAAACAAAAACGCCAATGTAAAAAAATAAGAACCCAATATTAAACGACCCATAATCGTCAACAATCCTGTCCGCTGAGCGAAGCGCAAGGAGCCCCATTTGAATATCTACTCAAACAAGTCTGCAGCTGTGGTATCATAACTCGAAAAAGAAAAGAAAAAAAGAAAAACAAAAGAAACTCCAATGTCGTAAAACATCCCTCTCTCCTTATGCAGAAAACACCGGCCGACCTCCGTCAATGCTACTCGCCCGGCTAGTCGCCGCGCTATTATCCGCACTGCTACCTGACGTCTCACTCCCCATATTCTCCAGCTCTTCCAGCTCCGTGTACGAAATCAACGGCAACTTCATGCGCGCGGGGTATGAAGGGGGTGAGGCCGGAACGTCCTGGTACATAGGTGGGGCTTCATTGTCCCATGAGATGCCCATGCCAGGCGACTCGGTGAGGAAAACAGGGTAGCGCATTCGCAGGATACGCCCCGTGCCTGTGTGTGTTGGCAATTCGGGTCTGCTGAAGGCTGCTACTTCCCGAGATACTACCATTTCCACCATAAGGACGTGGCTGATCTCGATTCCTTCGGCCTTGACGTCGGCCGCGTACCGGACGGGCCCGTGCGAGTGGTTCTTTCCGTGGAGAACCCCGTATTCGAACTCAAAGTCGACGTTTCCCGTGCCTTGCTGGTAATCCGACTTCCAGCCCTCGGCAATGGACTTGTGACCCAGAATCCTCCGGTCAGTGCGGACAATGCTGGCACGACCAGTGGGAGTCTCGCCAGCCTGAGGGCCCATCTGCACTAAAGCGGCCGCAGTGCTGTGCTTCTCACAGGCATAGGCCGTAGTCTTGATATGCTCTTCTAATCTCCACGTAACCCTTCTCAACTTCCAGAACTCAATAGTCTTGGCGGCTTCATCGCGGTTAATCACACCTTCCATGCGCAGCGACAAACTGTTAGTTGCCGTGGGGTAGATGTACTGCGAGTAATGCGCCTCCGTCTTAATCTTGGTAGGCGGGAAGACACGCTGAGAGCGGTGGGGGAGTTCGGGGCGGAGAAGAGAGCGCTTGACTTCTAATATGCGCTCAAACTTGACGGGGCAAGTGCTAATTGCCGCCGAGGTCTGGGTGCGGGAGACATTTGCTACAGCTTTGAATTCGTAGGCGATCTTGAGGAGAGGGGCGTCAGTGGTGGCGGGGAGAGACCCATCGATTAGGATGGAGAATGGGAACTCGTGGATTCCTGTAGAATTGAAAAGTAGTGCGTTAGTTATATGCGGGCCTGGGAGTTTTTCTTTTTTTTTTTTTGGAGGTTAGGCCTCTGTCATGTTGGTCTGTGGTTACATTCGTTTAGGCCCGTTGCAACAGTGCGGGGCAATAAAACAAGGTAGAATCGGCAGACCAGGGGGTGTACCCGATAGACAGAAGCCTAAAAGCGAAAAAAAAAAAATAGAGACAAAAGTCATGTCTTAGACGTACCTTGTGACAGCGTCTTGGCTTCATTGAAAAAAGTCCAGCGCTTAATCTCAGTAACAGTGTTTGCGCAGTCACTGCAGTGGTTATGGAAAGGCTTCTTTTGTGAAATAGTCAAGTTAAGGAAGGCCTCGAAGCTATCGACAGCCAACTCCTTCTCCCGAATATTCAACTGAAGCAACCCAGAAACCAGAGCACCCGTGCTATTTTCAGGGCTTCCATACAGGACAGCCGGTGGCGACTCGATGTTCCAGCTCAACGTAGCAGCCACATTATCCAAGCTATTCCGGGAAGACCGGGGAAAGTGGAAGCTAAGTAACTTCTTGGAAGACGGGGTACGCGCGGGGCCAGCGGGGCGGGTTGGTGCCGAGGCATTGGGTGAGGGGGAGCGCGAACTGGCACTGCTGTTGGGAGCGGACGTGAAGGCGCCGGTGGTGGGACTCAACACGACACTATCGGTGGAGGCGTTTGACGAGGCGTAGGTCTTGCGTTCGCGGGTGCCGGTGTGCAGACTGCGGGCGCGGGCGGAAATGGTTTCGGTTGAGGACCGGATGAACTCTGAGATATGGAGAGTCATTTTGGGGGGTTTTTGGGGGGGTTTGTTATGGGGTGGGAGAATGTCGTGATATTCAGACTGGTGGAGACAGACTGGAAGACCAGAGGACGTATTGTATAGATAGGCGTGAAAAGGGCCTTTTATAAAGCTCGTTCTTTTTGTAGTTACGAGGTTCTTGGGGTGTTGGTAGTGGGCGGTAGACCGCGATGATGAAAGGAGTAAATAGCGGCGTATGTGGATAATATATAGTATAACAAAGAAGCAAGAGCGTCTTAGTAGCTAGTATAAGTGCAAGTGCAAGTTGTAATTGATGAAGTAACTAGACAAGTGTGAATGTCAAAGAGACAAAGATGAGTGCAAAATGAATCCAGGAAATAACCAAGACAAGAGGTACATACAAGAAGTGACGATGAAGCCCGGGACGTGAAGTTGGTTTTATAAGAGTGCGACTTTCTTAGCACTTACAAGAGAGCCGCTTGAATCCGGGCCTAAAAGGACATTTTACTGGTAATTTATCGGCTTGAATGCTGTTTACATTCCCAATTGGGTAAAGCACAAGCTTGACTAACACGCTCGTCATACCAAGGAAAAGAAAAGCAAAGAAAAAAAAAGTCTTTTAAATTATCCGCCAAAAAAACGAGAAAATTCAAAGACGGTTAAACAAGGATTCAGGGCGTGCCGCGAATAATGTTTCGACCACCTACGACAGCATGTGGGGGTGTGTGAGGAAAGAGTCCATTCAGCACCTCTTTGAATTCCCCATGCGCTAGAAGTCAAAAGAAAAAGAGAAAAAAAAACCAAACAGCCCCTAGACCCCCTATAAGCAACCGCCCATCCAGATAGCAAACAGGTATGAATGGACCTGAGCGTTAGGGGCGCCGTCGCCGGAAAGCACGCGAAACACAGGGAAAATTGTCGCCGGGCAGAGTTGCCTTTAGCGGGTTGGATGGCGGTGCAGGGCGTGATGATGCCGGGCAGAGTTGCTTTTAGGGGATAGTGGAGGTTTTTTTTCAGTGGGGCGGCAGAGTTTTTAGAGGGGCGGGTGACTTTTGTGGAGTGCAGTGCATTTTTTTGGGCGAGTTTTAGAGGGTTGGTCGGGATTTAGGTCCGGTGACTTGTGGTCAAAGGGGTTGGTGCCGACGCCTGTAGGTGATTTAGAGGCCGGGCCGGAGGAGGGGGGATAGAATTCACAATAGGCGAAGGGGCGGTCTGGATTGTGTATTGCACATACAGTGTGTAGTGTGGTCATATGTCTGTTTCTTGGGTCGGGCTATGATGTTTTGTCTCGAGTCATCATTTGGGTTTATTATGGCGAGCAGCCCATTTGTGCAGATTGAACAGGCGGTTATTAGAAATTGAAATGTGATGGGTTCAAGTGACTTGGGTGCCAAGGAGAAGGACACTCCAATAAGTTGATGATTCGGAGATTCTCCGGGTGCCGGAATGGGTAGGCGGGATTAATACGGTGTGGAATTGAATGTCTTGTTCGGTAGGCGAAATCTGGGGTATGTACAGGACATACTGGAATTGGAATACGGGAATAACTCCGTATGATGATGGTGGTGGCTTCTATTTGATGGAAATGGAAATCATATGCCATGTTCTGAATAATAGTTAACAAGTTCTTTTCGTCGTACAAATTACATAACCACATGCAAACCATTAAGTCTAGGTGAAGGGTCTAGCCTTTGCCTTGTTAGATGGATTATAATTGAGTAAGTGCATGCTAGAGCCGCCATCGATGATGAATATGTCGACAGGATTAACGTCATCGGCAAGGTAAGTCAGGTCGGGGAGTTATTTCCTACCTAAGTGTGTATGTACTGTCTTGATACTTTGTAACTTTGTATGTAAAAAGACGCTGGAATTCCGCGGAATTAATCAATCAATTTACAAAGGGCGTACTCAATAAGTTCTCCAACTTCGCCTTTCCCTTCCCGCCATGTCAAAGTCCTCCAGTCGGCATCCAATGTGATTTATTTTCCTAAATCAGAACACCTCGTGACTGCATGACTCCTCTATTCAGCAAGTATATCCCGGGCCCGTAACTTTGTTACAAGACGAATGTATGTATGTACATAGACATACCAAACGGCGATACAATCCAGCCTCAAAAAGCCGGCAAGGTCAATTCCAAGGAGCCGTCAAAGAGTATGGGTCATGACATGGTTTGACACGGCTGGTTACTTTTGAATGGATTCTTTGACGTGGTTGTGCGGCGATTCTGGTGAGACAGTGGGTTTCTGTGGAGATTTTACCTCGGTGAATTTCACCGTCTATGTAGGTATGTACATATGTATGTACGTTTTTTTTTTCTACCAAGTCGCCATATACACCTCGTGATTGCCACCGTGGAGATATCTCATTGATCGTGACCGCCATTCAATTCAGCCGGAATTAACATGGTCTGACTTTTTACCATCTGGGGTTCTCGTCCGACAGTACAACCGACTTCCCCACATTCGGTGATGGATGCATCTTCACCGTGGTACCAGTAACGGCTACGTACCCGGATGGTTCACCTCACAAATTACTCATGTATCGTATACAAAGTGGTGAACCAACCACGTACGCAGCCGTCTCCTCGATGATGAAGTCGAAGCTGATGATGCATTTGACTGGTTCTAAGGCGACTTGCATTGGGCGTATGTAGGGCCCCTTCCTTGATTTCCAAGACATTATCTCCTCCAAAACGCCGTGAAATCTCTCTTACCGAGGTGGCATACACCGGTGAACTCCACGACATGTGCAGGTTAAGAAGAAAAGAGCTAGTCAGTCAGTCAGTCACATGAATCATCGAAATCGGCGCTAACAACTTTTTAGTTTCTAGCTTCCCAGATCCATCGGTAGGGTTAAAGTCTTCCTACAAAAAAAAAGTCTACCGATTTTTTCAGGTGTCATTGATTTTTACTAGTTGTCATGGGTCACCAGGTTCCTAATTTTTCCAGAAGTCAACAGTGAAGATGTCTTTTTCCTAGGGCTTTTTTTCAAACGACTAACATCGGACAACCCGCTACTAGCACTGAAAAAAAAAAAGTGAAACTAAGGTTACGGTCAGAATATAAGGAAAATTTGGGTTGATGGACGGCATTTCAAAATCTTGGTGCATGACACCTTCCAAAAGGAAACAGCCGATCCGAGCCGCGGGCTGTGAAGAATGTTTCTTTTCTGTGTGTATGCATGGTTATAGGAGATGTACATAGAGGTCTGTGGGTGGCTTATAATGGGGATGAAATCTCGCCATTTTGAAGATTTTTGGGTTTTGTTTCGACTGGAATGGTGAGGTTTTGAGGGTGTTTTGGATATCTTCTACTTTGGATGTTCTCATTTGTATCAAATTTTACCGCTGGTCTCATATATATATACCCATAATATCTACAAATTCACTCATTCATATATCTAATATGCATAAAAACTACCTACATACCTATGTACCTACCGGCTACAATCCCGGCTGTAACGCTTGCTACATATGTACATACATAGACTTGTCCCTGACAGCCCACCCACAAACACGGCATTCCATAAATTCCTAATTTACCGGTCAAAAATTACATCTTTTAACGTCCCTTTGACGCGAGGTAGTATCCATTGTGTCAAATCGCCCGTTTTTAATATCCGCCAAGATCTCTGGATATAACACCATTGAACCTCATGCATCTTGAGTGTGGATGGACTGACATTCTCTATACATACATACATACATACATATGTACATACATACAAGTCAACAGATATTCCCATCTTCCTTCTTCGGTTGCCTGGTCACACAATCCCGTTCCGCAATTCACTGTCTTGTAACGCCATGTGGTGTCTTATCGTAGAATATCCGTAGTTTGAAGAAGAGAGTTGTTACCGAGCATATTCATGTTACAATCCGGTTTCTCCTTTCTCTCTCTCTCTCTCTCTCTCGTTTTTCTCTTTGAAAGTATCATTTTCAATGTATGTATGTATGTATCGTCCCGTTAAACGCCATGAATCGTTAATACTGTCGTCATCGTTCCTATGTTCCCCACCAAAACACCACTACATTAGTGGCAAATATTCCCATCAGTCATTCCCTCCGTCGGTAAATCATTCTCTGACATCTTCCATCTGAATATCTTGGTCTTGGTAAGAATTTACTAGATCGTCTTCCGGCTCAACTAAAATTCTTATGCCGATGAGGGTTGTAAGTAGGGTTGCTATATATATACATACATACTATTTCGCTTTAAAAATCCCCACGTGGGTTAAAAAGTTTTTTTCTTTTCTTTTTTCTTTTGACGCGGTTGAGCGGTTGTTAGATGACCCACTTTGAAGAAGAACCTTGGGTTATTCAGGCACCACCGGGAATGATCTCCGGCCCTGGAAATATATTTGATTTTGGGTTGTCCATCTATAAAAACAGATTCTTAGTGTATATGTTCCTTTTGACCCTTCACTATTCATTGTTGATCTGGAAATTCCTTGGCTTAGTCTTGAGCCTCATGCCATGCGACGCTATGAATACCTACATGAGCCTCACTTTTACACTTAATGTGCCATGATCCAACAAGCTTGACTAAACTGCTTACGCCGGTACACATGCAATACAATACACACTCCCTATTCAGGCACTCAGCCACTTAACCAATACAATCCCTCATCAGCATCACAAACCAAATAATCTCCTAATTCTCTCCCTCAAAACCTCAAAATCCCTAAAAATACAATAAAAACCCCCACCATCCCAACGGCGCACTACGTAACAAAAACTAGGGCCTCTATTCCCAAGAAGCCAGCTGACCTACAAAAGATTTTCCTGGGCAAAAAAAAAACCCATCTGCACGGGGAACCCAATAAGAAGAAGCACGGGGCCAGGGCAGCTTGCCTTGCGTGCATTGCTTAGACCAGGGGAAAAGCCGAGAAAGGGAACGGACAAGCTTTGGAAGAACAAAGGTAAGAAAAAAACAAAAGATCGTGAGCTTTTTTTTTCTTTCTTTTTCTGTGGGGAGATGATCATAGTTTTGGAGACAACTATTTCGGCATTAGGAGGACGGGCCGATGTCCATCAAGTATTCAATGTATAGGCATATTTGGTTACTGAGAGAAGAGGCCAGGCGAAAGGTAAGGGAAAGGGGTTCGTGTGAGACATGAACATATCTTTTTGTTTCTCCGTCAAAGGTGTTCACCGCGTCTCTCCGTCATCTACAATCAAAGACACATGTGAATCTCCTTCCTTCAAACCTACAAAATCTCCCAGAAAACCCCTACTGTCTTATCAGATCTTTCTTTCAAGAAACCCAGCTCCCAGTTCACCATAGAAAGAAAAAGAAAACCCACTATAGACAGCCCTGCCGGTAACAAAGCACCCAGAACCGGCTACAACCGCTCTAGTTTAACCAACTATCCGCCGGGGTATAACAGACCTTTGAAAATGGGGGAACCCTATGTGTGTTGTGTTGTGTTGTGTTAGTCAACCCGGTCTGTTTAACACATCGATGATTCCGCTCAACTTGATCGTTGTTGCGGGGCCGGCCGGTGGTGGAATCTGGCGCTGTTTCACGGGACGGAGTTATTGAGAGGCGAGATGGATGTGTACATGTGTGGGAGAGACAGGATATGTCGTACGAATGCGTACATATGGCACTGGAAACATGGGACATTGGATCTGGAGTCTGGATGCGGCTTTGCCTGGCTTTGTCTCGGTGACTTGGTGAATACGGGATGGAGGGAATTGGACATGTCATTCTTACACATGTATTCATTCCATCCCTACAGAATCAGTTCATACGTGGTCAGCCTGGTGCTAGGTTATAGAGGTCACCCGCTCAACCGCCCGGTCCTTCTAGATGACTATGTTGTATGTATGTATACACACATGTCGGCCAACCAGCTATACTCATCGACACATCCGCAACCACCTCAATTAAAACCCAACCAAATCCAAACCCTCATAGCCCAAAACGTGCCCCATTCTTACGTAAATCAAACCCCCCCCCCCCAATTCAAAGAAGCCCAGACCCGGCGCCTACCTCCGAATCCCACAAAAAAAGAGACGCGCCTAAACCACCCCGCTCATCCCCAGAAAATCAAAATCGCCCAATCCACCCCTTCAAAGACGTAATAGCCATAACAACTGCGTAGAGACGGGGCTCTGCTGGACCCGTGAGGCTCACCGTCGATCCCGTTCCCGATTGGCCTGGAAGACCAGGTTGTCAAGCTTGCTTAATTTATATTTCTTGGGTTGAGCCGCTGGGTTACGGGTTGTACGGGGGGTTAGGGTTGGCTTTTGATGATGCTGTGGGTTTCCTTTTTTGGAAGTTTTTGGAGAGGTAGGGAACGGCGCGGAGCTGCACGGGGCGGGTGGTAGTGCCCGGGTGGGGAGTAATGCTGCGGTTTACTGTTGGGGATAGTGCCGAAAGAATCTGGCCATCAATATCTATTATTGAACTTCAAGGTACGAGGTGACTATTCACGTGGGAAAGTTACACGTAATAAATACGACTCACCTCCTTCCTACAACTTCCTGCTGCCTGGCGCATTACGAGTGTCTACGTACTTGATGCCATGTCCATATTTGTGTCCCAAATAGGCAATTTTCAACATTTGCAGTCTACTTCATGAGGGCTTGTAAAGCCTCAGCCACTCAGAATTTACGGCCCAATAGTCTAGTTGGTTAGGACGTCGGATTCTGATTCCGTAAACCCAGGTTCGAATCCTGGTTGGGCCTAGAACATTTGTTCCTTTTTAGTATTTGGTGTTTTTGATGGATTGGATCGGTGTTCTAGGAGTCTAGGAGTTATCGATAGTAGATGATTCACTGTTAAATCTAAGCGATCACCTTTTTGGTCATTTGGGTTATGTCTCAGGTGGACCTGTGGGATGGAGGTGTAGATCGGATATGTCAAAGTGACATCGGTATCGCCGATGTCAATTGAGTTGGTTCGGTGATGGGAAAGTGATAAGACTTTTGGGAATGACGTAGGCGTTCATGTATAGATAGTCGCCACTCAGCATAAACCTTTTGCGGAAGACCTTTGGAATTAATTAGAGGACACATGACAGATTGAAAGGACGTAGCGGGAAGATATGATAAGTGATTGTCACCTAAGTGATGTCAGTACAAGCGCTATACAAGGTGATCTGTCGATTAAGCTTCAGTAACAGCTAGTCTTGTCTCAATTCAAGTATAAAAGTTCCATGCTTATCTTGGAGCTATCTACTTTAGATAGCTATTCTAGACCTATGATTACAGATGCCACAATCATAAGTAGTAACCCACAACGCAGCGCCCAGCTAGTCATACGACATATTGATGAGTTACACTAGTCATGTCCCAAGCAAGGAAACTGAGGATCCCTTCGTGGATCACAGTGACACATCGCTACGTGTAGTCGGTGTCTACGGAATACCCGTTGTAGTACATGCTTATCAGCTATGGCAATCATGTTAATATCATGCGTTTCTTCTGGTTCAGGAGAAAGATGTAGAGTGTACATCATTTAGACAGTATAGGGTAATTGAACGTCATTAATGAACATGCAGTGTATGGTTCAACTATACTCCGGGTTCATGTTAACTCATGGGATGAACATCTTTGTGATAGTGAAAGTCATGAGATAACCTGCAGCTTAGTTTGGCAACTAGATGGATGGGAACGTCTCTGTTACTAATTTTTCACTAACATGAAATTCAGCGCCTACAGACACAAACATATCATGAACTAGATCACCCAAAAGTTTAGCCTTACTGTCTAGTGTTGCATGCGGAAACCTCTCGCCACAAGTATCATCCCTTGGCTAAACGTACATGATCATCGATGATTCGTGTAAATGACACGACACATGAAAATGCTAGTCCAAGTCAAGGACAAAGTCTCTGTGAATATACCAGTCTATAAATGACAACCAAAGTTGTTCGAACCATGATTTTCCGATTGCTTTGTTGTTGTAGTTCTAGTGGAAGCCGGGAACCACTATGGTCAAGTACAGAAAACGAATAGCATTATGAAAAAGGATGCAAGACTAACCCATGAACTGATTGATGTGATGTAAGTTATCTTCATTGTTCTAGCTACATCTTATTCAATGACTAGGCAAAAGTTTTATGGAGGTTGATGAGGACTTGATGGACACTTCAAAGCCTATTCAAGTATAGTTTGGATATGCACGTGAGTTGGTGTTTCAGTTTAACTAAATTTGACAGAATCAAAAACAAGCTTCATAAAGGAGCGTTGTGGTGTATGATATTTACTACTTTGAAGCCACTCGATATATAGTATACTTGAACACATCGTGATATGCATGTAACCCTTATACCCTAGTAACAGTGTTAAGCGAAGGGCTCACACTGCTGCAATGGTAGTGTTTCAAAGTTACTTTTTGAGATCAGTAGCATGATTACTTGGTATTATTGATCATCCTCTGGAGTCTACGAACGGTGGAATTCCGGAAGTAAGTTGCTACAAACGTGCTTTCAAGTTTATTGAGACGCCTAGTTTTAAAGAAGTGCATAGTGCGCAAAGCTGAAGCATGATAATCAACAGTTTAGGCTTGCATACTGCAACCTCAGGGCGAGAAATTTCTTGGCGATGATGTCCATGGGGACTGACTGGTGTGATCCTATCGAGTGAACGGGAGGTCTTATGGTAGATTTAAAGAGCATATATCTATGAAATAGAGCAAACAAGCTATCTCACTGGAACCCTGAGCCACCTTCGCCGGGAAAAGTACCCACCCCATACACATGCTACCGTAAATTACAATGACATCATCGACGACCGTACCGAACCTTTCCAGCGATTGTGGTGGTCATTTCTACATTGCACAGTGCGAGAGATTGGTAGCTATATTTGCACCATCTCTTGTGAAGTATTCGTTACAAACTAAATGAACAACACCCATCATTTTACCAGGCCCACGGATAGTGTGATGCTTTTGATTAGGACTTGAGAGGTCGAGGTACTCTGTAAATGGTCTGAGAGCTCGACAGACCGTACAGTGCACACACAGTGTCCAAAATATCCGCACTATGAGTTTATGCAACCCTGAGACCCTAAGTACGGTGCGAACAAATTTCAATGACCTCAACTAACACTTGAGAGACACGTCTCCTTGGCGTGATAACGTATATGATCACATATGACGCATATCATCAGATATTCAAGTCGCTAAAGTTTCTGTTCAAACATTCTGCCTTTGCTATAAAGTAACAACCATGGCGCAAGATGCAATCTAGTGCCAGCACAGTAACGCGCACTGTGTGCATCACATCGGCACCCGCATAGCCATTTTCGCAGCTTAGAAGATGAGCCAGTACTTGACACTGATATTTATGTGCAGCTCAACCTCACACATTTCGTAGGAACATGGCTTTTACTGATAAATTTGGGCTTTTGCCAAGAAAATTCCCACTTTGTAGGGAATCGTTGCCAGATGTGCATGTTCCGTGGCTTACCATTGAACATACTGGTTGATATCATCCCGTTACATGTATGCAGTGTACCCGGCTATAAAGGGATCGTGATATGAACCTGCTTGGCTACTACCTATGTACCAACTCAATCTATGAAAAGGAATGTAGTCCACCGGACCCCAAGTCTGAGGTTAGAGGGCTGTGGCCCATGGTGTCGTAACAGTCAGTTGTAGACAGTCCTCAAACATGACAGACAAGGAGGTGCTAAATTATGGCGATCACTGTGAATATCAGAGTATGTAGAAGGGGTCAAGATGGTTGTATTTGTCATCGTTCGGTCACTGTATATTCAGTTATCTATCTAGAGATCGCTCTTGTGACGTCACGATGTAGCACACCCCTGTCCCCGTATTAACAGGAGGTTTACCATACACCTAGAGCATAGTTAGTGACCTCTACTATCGAGGGGTTCATGAGACGCACTCCAGAATTCAGGATATAGCGTCATATGGTCCAAACATCAACGGAGTTGAATATCGTAAACATGTCCGCAAAATGCTTGGTATGCATCGCGCTGAGTCTAACACAGTCCACATTGCTTCGGTTTAGAAAGCCGCCCAACGTTCGTTTACATACACAGTGCGGACGACGAGCGTACGGTGTACAGGCAACGGCATCCTAGGCTTGTTTGGGTTGCAGATTAGGTTCTCAGACCAACACACATCGATTACAACACCGAAAACCCCTACTTCATTAGATGTATGTATGTATGTACATACATATGTAGAACTCATTTTGAGTGAAGACCTCTTCATAGCCGTTATCTCGTGGATTATGCTGCATTACCTCGCACTGTGTAGTCTATAAATGCGGATCATATCTGCAGTTTTGATCGTGGCGCTTCATCGTGGGCTGACCGGTGTGCCACTTTGTCAGCAATAAATTGCCTAAATGCCGGTCTAAATTCAGTAAAATGGGGGGTTATGTCATCTTTAGTAGTCGTTGATGAACCGCCGTCAGACAGAATCTTTGGAATTTTTATCGGTACTGGTGCTGCTAGTAGCCATAAAGCTTAGTGTTGTGTTTGTCGGAGACTCGCGGTTGCTGTGGGGTATTATTTATATTATGACCATCACTGGAAAGATTACGTGGTGTTTAAGATATGTGTTGGCCTCTCTTGAAGGCCGTCAGTTTTCGGTGGGTTCGTGTAGTATGTGCATACGTGTATGTAGAATGATAAGAACTACTGATTGGATGTCACTTGATTGTGCAATATCATGCAAGTTAGTTGCTTACTAGATATTTACTTGTTGCCCGGAAAGTATGTACGTATGTTTACATGTGCACATTTGTTGCTGTGGCGCAGACACTTGTCAAAACAGCCTGACGTGACGGGTATTTTGAACAGTATATAGTTTAGGCACGGTCACGGAAACTATAACTCCTCAATTCACAAACTCTTACACATAGTTCTATCATTGACAGAAAACAAAGATGTTCGCAGTCTGTGTCCGGCAGTTGGAAGATTACAGCAATTTTACGTTTTTAACCTTCAACGATACTCTAGAGGTAAGAATCTCCGCATGTTAGGCGTACAGTGAATGCCATACGTAGCCATGTATTTACTGACTTACTCAGCAGACCAACGAAACTATTCACAACAAAGTTGAAGGCGACGAAAAAGAATCATGCGCAGAATACAATCGTCGAGTGTTAGAGAAAGTTAGCATCAACCAGATGTGGTGTTCACCCTGCTCTGAAATGATCATCAGTATGATAGCTGTTAAAGACTGTCTTGAGTGCGTGAGTGAGCAGAGAATGAAATGTCAGGACTACGAGAAACACCATTACGCACTCGCCAACCTAGATTGGCAGCCATCCCACGATACCACAAAACAACGAATGATTAACAGGTCAGCGAAGTCTGTCCAAGAAAGTCTTCAACCGTGGCAAGATGCCGTAAAACACAAAGACAAGACCACGACCAAAAAACTCGGACTTTGTCTGGATTGTCCGATATGCTTTGAATTTGCCACGGAAATATTTCAGAAGACAAGTCCATATGTGAGTGAAGGAAACAGGGTGCTAGGAATAAGCATGATTCGCGAACCATATCCTAATCCTGAATGGTGGGTTTCTGGATATTGTAATTCGTTGAAAGTGACAATCACGGTCAAATACAAGATCCAAAATACATGGATGGGATACTACTCGCAGAACGCCACGAACTTGATAAAATTGAGGTTGTCCCCAATGGCCAACGCCAGTGGGCCGGGACTAGTGCATCACAAAGTAAATCGGTGTCATCTGGGTTTTCTGAAGCAACAAATACAGAAGCAGTTCGAAAAATACCCTGAAGCGGATCTCAAACAAATAGCAGGTAAGAAAGCCCAATATAGCGACAATGACCAAGTCTAACGGAAGTATCCAGAATATCCCAAGTCTTTTCGTTTAATCGACGTTAGCCAGCGATGTGTTGTTAATGTGGGAAACAAACATGTCCGGTACTCTGCGGTTAGCTATAGATGGGACACAAGAATCATTAGCATGCTCACTCCGGAGTCCGCGGCCACATTTGCCGTGCCTGGATCTTTGTCCCTGGAAACAATGTCTGAGACGCTATACGACTGCATGACGATGGCCCGAATTCTTGGGATTCCATACATATGGATTGATCGCTACTGCATCATGCAGGGCGATAAAAAAGAAAAGGCCGAACAGATTCACGCTATGGGAGATA
This sequence comes from Huntiella bhutanensis, assembly GCA_002018275.1. Classification (NCBI taxonomy): domain Eukaryota; kingdom Fungi; phylum Ascomycota; class Sordariomycetes; order Microascales; family Ceratocystidaceae; genus Huntiella; species Huntiella bhutanensis. Next base: position 44,510 of record MJMS01000042.1, on the reverse strand, counting down.
TTTACACCAACTCGTATTTGACTATGATATGTGCTCTTGGTGAAGACATACATTCTGGACTCCCAGGTTACACTCGAGAATTTTACACACACCCAGAATTAGACTCGGATCAAAGTACCAGGTGCTGGGGGACTGCGAAACGCATTCCATACCTGGAGGAATCGGTTCCAGAATGGCAACTCCGCGAGTGGACGATGCAAGAAGAGTATCTTTCCCCTCGTCGACTATACTTTACCGACACAGCTATCCTTTGGCACATAAATTGTCCAATGGTGTCACATCTTCGCGGAGACTGGATAGAAGAACCCCAGTGTTGCACAGAATGCACGGAAGTGAAACGAAAGCCTATCATTCAGCTGATTACAGAATACTGTGAGCGGGAACTTTCCTTTTCTGGGGACAGAATTGACGCAATTGCTGGTCTTTTCAAAACTCGAGGGGTTGAACATGTTTTTGGGATTCCTGCCTACAACATGCGAAAGGCCCTTTGTTGGTTCACTACGTACTGTAAAAAAAGCACACAACTACCTAACAACAGCTTTCCTACTTGGTCTTGGGCTCATCTGTTTCGACCAGTAAGGTGGAGACCTTGTACCAACATGTTTGCCTGGACAAACTGCAAAATATTGCACACCATGACTATACCACGAAAGCGAATATCTTTAACAAGACAAATGAGATTCCCACTTGCCGGGTTGAAACAACTGTTTGATAATCAACTTGTCGTTCGAGGCAGAGTTCGGCCAATTCCACCTCGTGGTCACATCATATACTGTAATGAGGAATCGGCCAAACATCCCTCAAAGCTTTTGGCACTTGAAATGTATCAAGATCTCGATAACAAGATATTTTATATTGTGCTTGAACGTTTCCCTCCGGCGCGGGATTTCCTCGGTGGTCGGGTTATATACGCTCGACGTGTAGGTCATATGAGTACCATGACGAAATGCACCCGCCACCTAAATCAACTTGCCAAAATCCGTCCAATGGCAATCCAAACTGTCACCAGACTAAAAAGGCAACGCATCGGAAGTTTCTTATTTCAAAACAAATCGTTGGTTGTGTCCAATTCACGCAGAATACACCGCCGTTCACAAGCTAAGTTGCGCCACGTCGAGTCTATCTTCCAAAAGCGGAGGGTATCTGTCAAAGAAGTGATCCGCAAACGCCAACTCAAACATAATGAGGGTCGCCGTCCCATTACCCGTCGTATAACCAAAAAACAAAGACCGGTACTCCGGCCATTTTTTGGTTTTAATCCCTTCAAAGACAATGCGTCGTCATTCCGGACTATTATTTTACAGTAAGGTAGTCATCGAAAATAGTAGTTTCATCAAATTCACCAATTAAGAGCACGCACACCACATAGATTCCATTTGTAACGACGTTTGTGTGTGTAACCATATACTACAATTGATAGGCAACTCACCGGGGTTATGACATAGTCTTAGGGGTACCTATCGTTCAGGGATAGCATTTACGTATGAACAAACGACTTACACAACAGACATGACAGGCTTTGTTGTACAGATTGCGCAGTACCACGTTCTTTGGACAATGTGTCTATTGTTGATGTTATTTTATTTAATGTCTACTCCAATCAGCATGATCTGTCAACACGACGATCCTCTAGATAGTTCAAAAAACCACACAATATAGTCTCTGACTACTATATCTATTCTCTACTCTTCGTTCTTGAAGCAGACGCTGCTCCTGTCGTCGGTCGTTTGTCTCGTTTTCACCGACACTTCAGGGAATCACTACAGCTGTTCATTACTTGGACTGGTCAATTATAGGTTTGATGATGATGATGATGAATGTTTATTGTGTTATCTAACGCTCCTGGGCTAACCTTTTCACACTAACAATCAGCCGAATTGACCCCCTCTTTTACTTCTGCAATTGCTTTCCCTCTCACACTTAGTATACCCCGCAGGCTGCTCTAGGGCTACGCTCACTCTAGCTGGTCAATTGTAGGGTTTAAGTTGGCTATGTATCACGTGCACAACGCAGTAGGGTTAACCACAAAGACGGAGATTTTTTGTCCGATCCAAACTAGGGCAAGTAAAAGCCGATAACCCTCGCAACGCACGGTTGGTCAGGGTTTTAAGAGGCCATGTGATGAGCGGGGGTGTCGGCAGTGAATGGGGCCAGAAGAATGATGGAAGCGCGTGATTTATGCCGGATGCACCCTATAAGTGGCGATGGATTGGAGGAGGTCGAAGGACCACTATAAAAAGGGGAAACAAAGGGGATAAGCACTTAAAAAAAGACAGAATCAAAATGGTTGGTTGGGGCGGAGTTTACTAGTTTTTGTTTGGATTAATGGGCGCTTGTTTTGTGCCATGTGTTGGTATGGAGAGGCGGTGACGACGACGTTTAAGAACGGACAAGACTAGATGGGGAAGTTACGAGGAAACGAGGAAACGAGGATTGTACGGGAAGAGGGGGAGGGATAGAGGGTGCGGGGGTGAAACCAACAAGCGGATGTTTCAGTACGTGCATGAGCGTACCATAGCGAATACCCGGAACATGATGAGTATGTACATATGTACAGAATACCTCGTTTACAATACAACCTTGCCCTATCACATTCAATGAATCGCCGTCCTTCACATTGCCCACCATCCAACTCGTATTCGACAAATCAAAGTTGTCTTCCCATCACCATTTCATCCAAAGACAATCGGCGAAAACCAATCAATATAGGCCAAAACCCCCTGTCACGGTCTTTACATGCACCCCCCGTTTCTACGCTGAGCCTCCATCCCTCACTCTTCGTGTTCGATCCGAGAACAGGCGCAGTGTTGTAGTTGCTTTGTTGGAGTTTGTCTGTCGAGGTATTTAAGAACCCGGGTTGGCAAGTTTGGGGTTCACTTTATTTGTGTTTTGCAGTTGCTTGTTTTCTTGTGACCGTACCTGTCTTTTGACATACATATATATATTTGCTTGAGTTTGTCTTTTGTGCCCGTCTTTACCTTTCTTGTTTGCATCTACAATCCATTCATCTATATACATATTTCATTATGCGTCCTTTCTTGAACCGGTAAGCATATAAACTTGGTTAATATCAATGATCTTACAGCTAACAAACTTAGTTCTCGCTCGGCGACCCTCGCTGCTCCGGCCTCAACCCCTCTATTCCCCGCCGACCCGGACGCACCTATACACACTCCACCAAACAAACGCACTTCGATGAAGAACTCTATCATGCACCTACCAACGCTTCTTCGCAAAACTCCCGGTACAAGGTACACTGACCTTTCGTCACACGACCAATCCAATCAGTCCAACCCATTCGCATCGCCTTACGATCAAGACTATGATGGTCACCCTGCTTGGCAACCACCTGCTTCAACCGCAACTTACACCGCATCTGTAACGTCTACTGCACCGCCTTTGAAAACTCATCGGTCTCGCTTCTCTCTTTCAAGAACGGCAACCTCCACACCACCACCTATGATACCCGAAGGTCACATTCCGACCCCACCAAGTACCCCACCGACGACACACTTGGCTTCAAAGCCATTGCAGTGGATGCGTGGGAAAAGAGCACGGGCCAATTCAGCACCGGTTAAGCGGGTCGAGACTGAGGAAGTACCAGTACCAGCCATGACCTTTACTAAGAAGAGGTTCCCAGGACGGAAAGGGGCCACAGAGGAGAAGGGACGCTTGAGGCATGTCGATATGGAAAAGGCGGAAGAAGAAGCGGAGGAAGAAAGACGAGAGGCGGAGGATGTAGTCTCGGAGCACGTTTCTACAATTGGTGGATACCCTTATCCGTATGGACGGGAGTCTATCGGGGGTCGCGAAAGTTATGATGCTGGCCATCTGACAGAGCAACGCGGATTCCTGTAAATGGAGTTAGACGGCTGAACACAGAAAGCCAATTCAATCATCTTTATCAGATATACAAGAGTAGCACGAGCATCTATAAACAATGTCTACCTAGAAACAAATAACGAAATCACATCAAGACCAACATATTTCCCTGCTTTTGCATGATATATCCCAAGCCTCTTGGCCCAAAGGCCCATGATGACTGGTCTTGCCACAGGGCACGTATCAGAGTCAAGGCATGTTTAGTTGACGAGCTCTTGAACTTAACTGCCATAATGCCATATTCAATGGTTCCCTTGATCCAATTCTGTTCCGTGCTCGCACCGAAAATCAAGCAGGGGAAGAGTAAGTTAATACCAGCATTTGAACTCAAAGCGACAGAGAGTAGAAGTGGGAAAGCCGTCTCAAGCAATGAATTTACCTCGGCCCAAACTTCAGGCTGTTGTCGGAAGTCACCATAATACAAGCCGTGCAAAACGATAATCAGGGCACTCTGCCAGACGACTGTGGTGTGTCTTAACTCTGTTCTTGTCGTGGTAGCTGCTTCGGGGTCCACCCAAACCCTCAGGCGCGTCAAAAGTTCCTGGTATCTATCATAAACCATGGGACTTGCTTCACCAACCCTCTCTTCTTTGTACCTGGCTAAGCCAAAGCTGACAATGTCAGGAATCATAGAAAACAGGCTAGGCGAGACATTGAGAAACCTCCGATACAATGGGTACCTGGAGAGAAACGAGAGGTCTTTCAACCAGTCGTCAATTGGTACAGGTGGATCGGTACGGCAAAGAAGCGCGGAGAGTGATGTCACTAAGACTTCGAAGACGTAGGCTTCGCTTAGGAAGCCAAACATAAAACCAACTTCCGTGTTGGGAGCAGGTAGGTTGTCCATGAAGCCGGATAGGACTATACGACAGGCTTGCATGTGCATGACAACTCCGCCAAAGACACCGCCGGCAAGGGTCTAGGTTTTGGGTTAGCACAATATCGACTATGTAGCAGTATATAAAGGACAGACTCACCTCGAATAGAGACATAAGTAACATGAGACAAATGAGATAGACACGGTCTTCACCCTTTGAGCCCCAATTCTTCTGAATTACACTCTGTAATCCTTTCAGCACAACGACGTAATGTCGTCTTGCTAGCTGTCCCAATCTAACGTTTCCTGATGCTTCATCACAGAAGTAGGCACCCCCGGCAGCTAACATGGCGTGCATCAACAGGTCGTTTTTCTGGGCTAAGGGGATAATGTATCGGAGTAGGGGATTTAGTTCATCGTCACATGTAGTCATGGAGTGCGCAACATGATGAATATAATGCTCAAACAGAATGGGAGAGTACGAGTGAAGACGACCGGTGTCTCCCAGAGTCCATAGCCCGCGAGGAGGACCTGGAAAGTACGTTTGCTGACGGGCCACTTTCTTACGGTTCCTGTTTCCCTGGGCGTCCCGGGTTTTTCCATTTCCTTGTCGTGTAAGTGCGGTACCTTCATGCCGAGCTTGATTTCCACTCTCGGTGCCAAGTCTAAGTCTATTGTTCTTATCCCACATTGATGTATGACTGGACGCGGCATCTCTGAGAACAAAAACCCCCAGGGCAGTGTCGAATAACGAGTCGTCGATGGAGACTTCCTCTGGGTCCGAATCGTTTTCATCAACATCTTGGAAGTTGGGTGGGAAGTAATCCTGAATGTTGGGGATAGGGGGAACTGAGTCTCCGGTTTGTACTTTGAGTTGTGTAGCAGCTGCTATCACTTGAATGAGGAGTTGAATGTTCGCTGGAGGAATTGATTGTGGAGGAGGGACAATTCCATTTGTTGGTAAAATCGGGGGCGCTGAAGATGCCAATGGGTATTGCATAGCTTCCGTTGCAGCCTGCATGGTAGGGCCGAAGTTGACGGAGAGCGCTCGGGTAGGAATGGTGAATGTTATGGCCGGTTCGGGAGAGGTCGACGAGGCATATACTTGTTCGGTGGCGTACGATCCGGTGATACTTTCATTTCTAGGACGGGGTAATTGGACTCCATCTGACGAGTTGCAATGTGCCGACGATGATGATGACCATGCGTTGTCTTGTGAGAAACTGCCCATAGGCCTAGGCAGGGAAGAAAAGCTTCCATGGTGCGGCAATGAAACAGATTCTGATTCATTCCCGGAATGGGATTCGTCGATGCTGAGTCGGGAAGTCACAGGCCGTGTAAAAGGTCCGGGTGCTGTCGGAGGATAAAATGATCCCGGGGCCGGGATACTTGGTGGAAGCGTCGCATGATGTTGTGCGAACGGGTCGTTCATCGGTGGACCCATGACAGAAGCGGACATAGCCGGCGGCGGTACATGGTCAAGAGACCTGCGGGGTGGGGGGTATGCTGGTTGCGGGTCATTCCCCGCGACACTATGCGCCAATGAAGAAGGAGGTGGTAAAGTCCTCCCGCTAGTATTATCCTCGATAATCCGAACAGGAACAATACCTGGGGGTAAATCGGCCGGGAAACTGGCGGGGTCAATATCTAACGAGCCACCCTCAGGTGCATGGGGTTCAGCGGGTCTGGCGCCATTGGGACCATCGGAGCCGGGAGTAGGCCAGTTACAGGTGCGCATTCCTCGTTCGCACCCGCCGCAAACGGGTTTCTCCTCGTCGCACTTTTTTCGACGCGTGCGACATGTTAAGCAGCCGGCTCTGGATCGCGAAAAGTGAGAGCGGGGCCGCCGCGGGAAGGGTGCGGGAAGAGAGGACATTATGAGGAAAGAAACATGAGTCAGTCAAATCAGGATGGTGGGGTTGTCTGGCAGACCGATGGAAACGTGGGACTGCAGCGGGTTTATATGTAGGAATGGCTACACAGATGACTTGAGAGAAAGACTATGAACAAGGATTTTTTTGGGCAAGGGAAGACGTGACGAATGAAGAACCTGGTGGGTTTGTGCTTGGCCCGATTTGTATAGAATTGAATTGATGAAGACGGATATAAGATTGAACTTTTTGACATGTGTGTATATTTGTATTAATTTTTTCCCCTCTTACTAACTGAGAGAAAGCTATACTGAAAGTCAAGCTGAAGCTTACCGTTGGTTATATATATAGCTCCCAAATTACTGGGTCTCTTTCCCAAAGGACATTGTTCGGGTGGACTACAAACCCACCCATACCTACTGTTGCATCCAAACTTTCAGCCAATCTTGAACGAACAAGTCAATTGCTAACCCGCCAAAAGATGAACGGTCTCCACTAATTCAGGGCGGAGAAACAGTAAGATACAATACATCAGATACCGTACTAGGGATATGTTAGGCTATTCTGGTGGGGTCCACAAGTGCAGAAATGGTTCACTTTGCATGCATAATGGGGCTCGAATATTGAAGCTGAGCATCAACCCCGGAAATGTGATATATGACAGGTGCAAAGGGACGTGGCCTGACATAAGCACGTACATACACTGACCCATGCAAGTGTTATTAGCCTCCATTTTTTGCATTTTTCGAAGCTGAATGAATGGCGTGAAGAGTATGACGAGCATACAGAGTAACAATGGCCTGAAACATTATTGATAACGGGGGTTACAACAACAAAAGAAAATCTAGAATTTTGTCCATCTCTTTCTACAACGCCTCACGATCGACAATGAAAAAAAAAAAAACCATTGTGTGGTTGTCACCTCCGAGCGACCGACGATCCCACCTGTCTGGCGAAAAAACAAAACAAAGAACAAGAAAAAAAATTGCTTCTTGTCTTATCGCAAGGACCGCCTCTGTAAGCCTAGCCGGAAATTTGTAATTGGCTGAACGCCGACAATTGACACTGGCGATTTCACAACATGACAGTGCATGGCGTTACATGGCTTGCACTGGACTAGACTAGACTTGGCTGAGTCGTCTGGTGTCTGTGGGCAAAAGCAAGTTCGTGGGGGGCTTCCTTGGTGCCTGGATAGAGCGTGGATATCCCGACTTTGCGAGATGTTGCGAGGAATGACGTTGGGCTTTGGGTGGGGTGGAATTGTGGGATTTGAGAGATCTGAGCGAGGTGATCATGTTGTCAGATTGTACATACCCTGTCTGGAGATCCCGATCAGGGTTGGTGATATTCAGGATTGGGGTTGGGCAATAGATGCCGCAACCCCTTATGGTCGCTGACATCACTGACACCAACAACAAGACCAAAGGATCCATCTTTTTGGCGCAGTGATACTGGCATGCTCCCAAAACGCTAGCACATGTCTGTGTATGATTTGATTTCCTGAGACTGAACCAGTTGGAGATTATCCTATATGTATATACGTACGTACGTAAACTAATCAAACAAATATCTACAACACATTATAGATTCGCTTTGGTGTGGTCTGGCATTCCTACTAAAAGCTTGCCAGTATTTTTCCCCTTGAAGAGGTCAATCAACGCCAACTCTGCCATAGGAAGTCCACCCTTAACTACCGTTTCCAGGCGCTTAATCTTACCCTCCTCTAGCCACTGAGCCAATTGCTTCTTAGCCTGAGGATGCTCCTTAACATAATCAAGAACAATGAAGCCTTGCATCTTAATACGCATCTGAATGATTTTTTCCATGTTAGTCGGACCCGTCTTCACCGGCGAGTTATACTGAGAAATAGCCCCGCACATGACGAAGCGCGCAAAAGGCTTAGCCTTTCGCATTGCCATGTCGAGGATTTCTCCGCCAACATTGTCAAAGTACACGTCGATCAGGTCCTTGGTCGCCTTGCTGAATTGTTCTTTGAAGTCAGCTGCTTTGTAGTTCAGCCCAACATCAAAGCCCAGCTGCTCCACCATCCATTTCACCTTATCATCCGATCCAGCAATTCCGACAACCCGCGCACCCTTAATCTTGGCAATCTGACCCGCAACACTGCCCGTAGCCCCAGCAGCTCCCGAGACAACCACCAATTCACCTTTCTTGGGTTCACCAATCTTAGTCATTCCAAAGTACGCTGTCAACCCAGTCATCCCGACACCTGAAAGAAGATCGGGCAGGTGTTTAGTCTTAGGGAGGGTAGACGGCGCGTCGAAATGGCCTTCGCGGAGAATCGCATAGGTTGTCCAACCGGCGTGTGAACTGGTGATGATGTCGCCTTTCTTGGCCTGACGGGATTTACTTGCGAGGACTCGGAGGATGGACACGGCACGCATCACAGCGCCTATTTTGACGGGGGGAAGGTAGGAGCGCGCCTCTATATATGGGTTAGTTAATGGCTTTATCGGATGTAAAATGGGGTAAACAAACCACTGAGCCATCCGCGCATGGCTGGGTCGACGCTGATATAGAGTGTCTCTGCCAAAATCTGACCCTCCTTGAGGTCCGCAGCTGTCGGTGCTGGTGTGCGTTTCTGCGCAAATGTGCGACCGGGGATGATGTCAGCCGTAGGCCGCTCCTTTAGGATAATTGACAGGTTTTCCATTTTGGCTGTATTATTCGTATGTAGTGTGTCACGAAACAAGAACAATTGACTTTGCGTTGTTGCTGAATATCGGTTATATATCCAACAAAGAGCGCTGCGTTGTTGCTCTCCACATTCCTTTTTGTTCAGTCCAAGCGTACTAGTGATCGGACCGTGCCGAGGCACGTCTCCATACCCGCCACGGGATTGTTTGATGTGTACATGTGTATTTAGGGTCTGTGAGGGTTAGTTGGAGATGGGTATTCATTGATTAGGGGAATAATAAGAACTAAACGAATCTATAACTAGATTGATGAATGAAACGGGAAACTGCACCAAGAGAACGATAACAAACATAGGTTATCTCTATCGCTTGTCTATATCTCGATTTATGGGTGAACCACTGTTGCTGGAGACGCAATGTTGAAATCTTGGTCTGATGGCAATTCTTGTGGAGGAACCAGGGAGGGAACCGGATGACCGTAGCCAGGGTATTGTGGGTGCCCTGGCCCGAAATTCGGGTTGTATCCTGCCGCTGATGGCCCAGACTGACCCCCGTAGGAACCCCCATACTGTGACACATCCACACTATAAGTCGATTGACCGCTGTAATCTGTTTCAAAAAATGGCTGGTCAGTTTTCATTATCGAAACAAGTCATGTGATGTTCATCAACTTACCAAAATGCTGGCCATGCCCTTGTGGGTATCCCATGGGAGGACTTTGCTGTGGATATCCACCACCCGGGAAGTTCGGGTTGAGCTTTGCAAAATCGCTACTATCCAACGTCGACCGATGGCCAGGTGTCGACTTGCCTGCCATGCTTGGGGTGGTGGTAGTCGGTGTGGCGCCAACACCAGCGTACTCGGCGGTTGTAGGGGAGGTAACATTAGTATCTCCCGTCGGACCATTCCGCTTGTTGACCTGACGCCTTCTGTACCAAAAGAATGCAACGATTCCGGCAAGGATAAGACCGCCGACGACACCGCCGACAATACCACCAACTAGACTTCCAGTGCTGACTTTGCCTTTTTGGGAGGTACCCGTCGAGGTTGCGCTGGTAGAGGTGCTGGTGCTGCCGGATGAAGATGTCGCCGATGAACCAGCGGAGGAACTCGATGACCCCATTGCCTCATGCCATGGGTCAAGGATAGTATCTCTCTTTGTCTCATCACTACTCAACACAGCCGCTGTCATGTCTATCGCGGGACATCCTTTATTCGCACAGGGGTTCACCGTGCAACAACCCATGAACGGGGGAGTTGTACCCGTGCAAGTATACCAACTCGAGTTATCCGCATAACAAGCCTGAGCGCCGATAGAATCATATGCATCGGAAGAAAACGTCGTATTCCGAACGTCATCGGAAGGACAAAGCCCTTGGAAGGTGTCATTGCATGGATCTTCGGAACAGCAGCCAAGGAACTCAGTTTCGTAGCCCTCACAGACGTAGAAACTGCCGCCTTGTGGACAGGATAGACCGAGTGAAGTTACCATTGTGAAACTGATATAGCAAAATAGGCCGATTGGAGAATATGGCGGCTAGAAAGCGCTGTTGAAAGACAAGAAACATGAGAGGAAAGAAGGTTGGGTCGGAGTCTGACGGAGAAAGGGTACTTCAGTTCTCTACATATGAGCACAACAGCGAGCCTTGTAGCCAGGCAAAGGGCACGAAAGTCTCCATTGATAGCCAAGCAGGGCGGTGAATACCCACCGTTGGTTCCAAACATAGAAGTATCAACCCACCGCTCAAAAAGATCCATACGGTCTAGAACCACCACACACGAAGATTCCCCTTAACTATGTCCCCGTAATGCACTGGCGAATGTCTTTGTTCCCGAAGCTGAATGCTTGTTATAGGCTGGCCGGGCGACCTTTTATTTGAGAGGCGAAGGTCGGTTTTGTTGGCACACGGTCTTTATGGTGGTGGAAATCTTGGAGTCGGTCACCATTTCGGAAAAATGGGTGTGTATTGGCTTGTTTTGCGGGTTTGTCGGGCGAGGAGTGGGGATTTGCGGTTCGGAGACATTGGTGGTGGAGAAATTGCTTGGCAGAGGGAGATTAGGCATGTGTTTAGGAGGCTGAGGCTGTTGATTGCTATGAGCATTAGGTTTGTATGTTGTGTATATCTGTACCATATACAAGTATGCACATGTATGTGCATGTGGATGTACGTTGGCCGCTTTGACAGCTTTGGTGACCGGTTTCATAGACCTTCTTTGTTCCTGGCCAGGGTCATTTAACACCCGCAGCTTCTGTGGCTGCAGCGGATTCTTTGTTCCACAAATAGAATTCTGCGCCCAGGGGTCAGATCTAACAATGAAATAGTGGTATAGATACGACTTCGTCTTTGATTTAGAGATGCTCAAGATCTCGAGGGACGTGGGCTTGGGCATCCACGCCGTTTCGTCAGCTTATTCTCATTGTGATGTTGACCACTGCGAGGTATTCACACGTTGCATGGTTATGTAGGGAAAATACTTGAAGGATTCTTGTGTGTGCCAAAAATATGGACATTCTCAATTACCTCGTATTGTCAGTTACCGGAGGCACGGGTATAGGTAGGATTCCCTTGGCCGAGGGTCGTCTGACAGTATGTACTCGGAGACATTGAAGATGGAATTCTTGCCCGAGTATTCGCAGTAGATTGTACGTAGCCTGTGGATATATAACGACTTATTTGAAAGCTATGTCTCCTTTTCGCGTGCTCGGACTAATTATCGTCCTTTCTTAGAGATCTTATCAGATTATGTCATCTCAGGTGAAAAGATATTTTATAGAACATATCCGATCATGTAAGGATTGGGCCTACATATTAGACAGTCTTTGGGGCTATACTCCTTGAGCACTGGCTCACGCTATCTAGCAAATATATAGACATTGGTCTCCACTTGTCGTAATAGTCAGAACACATAAACACATGTATACCTTACGAAATTGTGGCTGTTTTTGCTGTGTTCATGACACAGGTATGGAATCAAGTGGGTACGGTCTGATAGGATGTACTTCCGTAAGACAGTTTTTATCGTATTTCTGTAGTGTAAGCATGCCATAATGTCATATCTAGGTCCCGACTTTTGATGTCTGTGTTAATACAAAGTTCACGGCGACGAGCTTCCAATCATGTGCGTGATATCATACAGAGGAAGGGTTATACATATACAACCCTAAAATGCCCAAATGCCTAATTGGGTGGGATAAGGCTAATTCCCGCCAGAACTGCCAAAAGAGATTTGATGTAACGCTAGAACTGTCAAGACCGGGGCATACCACGCTACCAGAAAGACTCTAAACCGAATAAGCTCAGTCTCGGCCATTGGATGACTTTGATAGACATGCCAACCTTGACGGATACAAGAGGTAGCCAATGGCGTTCAAAGTGGCTATGCCTTGGCGACGAACTGGAGGGATCAGTTAAAGGGGTCAGTGGGTTGATTACAGGGTAGCTTTGTGTGTCAGATCAAACACTGTTTTGGGTGGTTGTGGATTGAACATGGTCATGGAATCGGAATACACACATTTTCTAGACTCTAGCCGGGCGAAATCACTTGACAGGAGAGTCTAGCAAGGATGAGGCGTGGTGGTGAAGGAGCAAGTCTTGTATTTTGAGCGTATTTGATGGAACTGGCGCGACTGGGAGAAGTTTATATAATAGGCGCCAACAGGATAGTTCCTCTTACCATCGGCTTTTCTCGTTCACTTTTGAGTCCGGATTTCCGTTTCCAAACTTCCTGATACTGATTTGTTTATAATACCCTTTATACCGGTATCTTCCACTTCCCAACACGGCTCGCTTATATCCGACACGTCAGACTGCCAACATGTCGGTATCTGAGATGCCCGGCTCTGCCGTTCCAGCACAAACTGCAGCTCCCATGACTTCTGCGCCACCTGCTTCTTATCAACCACACGGCACCCAAGAACAACGCGGTCTTCATGCGCCCCAAAATTACCTTGTGGATGTCACCCCAGGCTACACCAATCCTCTTGTGCCGCCTTTTAACAGAACTTGGGCAATCGTTAAGAACGTCATTGGAGGGATCGTCGTTGCTCTTGCTATTGCGGGTATCGGAATGTCCGCTTGTGGGGTTTATTACTCTGTCAAGATCAATGAATGGTACGCTCAGAATGTTCTTCTAGCCTGTACATTGAGTCTCACCATCTTGTCCATCGTGTGGCAAATTTCCGATTTTGCGACACAGCAAGTTCGCGGTATTCAGAAGCCCATTCACCCAGGGTTCCACGTCGCTATGCATTTATTTTTGGTGATATGTATGGCTGCCGTAGGGGCTGCGTTGAATATCTATTACCCAGTCTGGATGCGTTACAGTAATTCGTACGATTATGAACGGTTTAGTAGTTACGCGCACTTCTACAAATACGACACACGCCTTAGAAAACTCGGTCTTGGTTGTATCGCTGTGCTTTGGCTTCTTGAGAGTGCTCATTTTGTTTTGTTCGTTGGTGCTTGTGTCGATACTCATCGCCGCAGGAGATTCAACAGCGTGAAGCACCTTCAGGAGATGACGAAGGGGAGCCAACTCGCTAGCGTGCAAGTTCCGGCGGGGTACGCTCTTGTGCCAAACAATATGATTGGCCCTGATGGGACATACCAGCCTAAGGCTTTGTAGATTAAACAGACGGGATTTTGGCGGTTTGTATATAATGGCTTGAAGTAGATCTGCTTATACCCACGTACATACAAGATTATATAATAATAATACCGGATTTTACCATGCTTAAACATATCACTAGTCACACAAGGTGAACACCTTGATAATATCTGCCTGAACTACCAAAGAGAGGTTCCGAGCTTTCAATACCAATGAAGATGGCTTTGAACAATGGGACATAGACGTGATCATTTATTTACTGTTGTGGTCTCTATGTTTCCGATGAAAATGTTAAGGGAAGGAACTACTAGAGGCTGATACCAGGAGGACTCTTGAGAAATAGCCATGAGTGTTGTGATCGATGCCCGCTGACCCCTGCTAGGAGTCTCATCATCACGACCGGCTGGTCGGCCAACCCCTGGGGTAGTCCGGCAGCCTCTTCTGGAAGGGCTGAAAACTTGCAGTCACGATCGGACTCTGGCCTCGGATGACGTGGCCTAGCCTATACAGACCTCACATCCCCTTCTTCAGCTAAGATAGATGGCTCCCACCAGATTATCTCTCACATATTCATACTCATAGGACACAACAATGAACGGCATCCCCATTAGAGACAACGTTAAACATGTGTTGTTGTTTCCCCGGTTTGTCTCGGTAAACAACAAACCACCTTCCCATAAAACATGCAATCGATATGTCACTAATCAACCCAGGAGAATCGGCGTGCCCGTCTGTAACCGTGTGTTATTGTCCCCCGGGGACACCGCTCAAACTGAACTTACCTCGTCATCCTACTGACAAAACATAGAGCTGATTTCTGGAAGTGATGCAGTTAGACAGTTAAACCCCATATTGATCATTATCTAACCGTGTTTTCAACGCTGTCCCGGTATTCCAAGAAGCAGCGACAAAGATACTCCGTCCACGCGAGTGCGATCAGTAGACGTTATATCATGAGTCTAAGTCTCAACAATCTGACCAAGAAGTTCCGTGGTGTTAAATAAGACCCGGGCATACAAAAAAACGACGGTGGCGGCAAGGGGAATGTTTGTATGCAAGAGGTCGGCTTTGTTCCGATTGTTGGTAAGCTGGGAAATGTGTGCTGCGCTATATATATATATAAACTATGAATATAATAGATGTGGAACGTTACACTTGATTCCTCGATCGAGACCACGATTTGCGTGAACTGATGGTGTTTGAAAGTGATGTGCCTTTTTTGTTACTCAGCCATGGCACTAAATGCATGGAGATTTTCCAGTCAGCCCCACCAGCCAACATGAAATTGTGGCGCTTATGTGGCTATAAGCAGGGTTGAATTAGACGCAGGATTGCAGACAAGAGGGTGAATTTACCGGACTTCCAGAGTTTTAGTTGGATCCCTCTATCTTATGTTATCATATGCTTATGTAGTTACCGGGTCACTCACGGTAGCCGGGCGATCCCTAGTTACGACATTGCCCGGGCGGATAACAACCAGCCTTTTGGGAGAAAAAAGCGCCGGATGTATTTTGGGCTCTATGCAAATTCAGCGCCTGGTGGAATATATATGTACGATGGGTCATGCAGGATGCCGTGAAAAGTCTCCGAAGTTAGATAGCTACATATAGTGCAAGTTTATTCACCACTCCCTTATACATTTTCGTGTTAAACATCGCCATCAAAGTCCTTATCTCGACACCCATCCACACACCATCATGCCGACAGACTATTTCCCTATCAAACCGTCACAGGTGGTGGAAGCCCCGCCACCGCTATTTGACAGAACACGGTCCGACGTTAAGAACCTACTTACCCTATATACCTTAATATTCGTCATCACCTTGATCTGTGAATCCGCATATGTCGTTCAAGATTCTACCAGGCAGGGCTATTGGTACTGGAGTAACGGTTGGATCGCAGCATTTCTGGGCGGCGGAATCCTATCAGCTATTTGGCTCATTGCCGACGGTGTCACCCAACGACGACGCGGAGTCCAGAGGCCCATTCCACCGGGTGCACATGTCGCGGCACACCTGGTTCTATGGATGATGTTCACTGGACTTGCGGGATACTTCACCTACATATACATTAACTGGCACCAAGGCGATCTGGCTCTCGCCTTGGGATTCACAGATAACGCCTTTGTAAAACGCACCTATCGCCTAGCTCTCCCAATTCTGATCCACGCTTACACCATAGTCATCGGTCATTTCACCCTCTTCGTCTGTGCCTGCGTTGATACCAATCGGCTCCGACATCATAACCGCGAAGTGCTGTTTGCCAATATGGCAAACGCCAGCCAACTGCTTCCCCCATCACAGCCAGGATATGCGCCGATCTCGTTGAATGTTGGTGGGATTGACACGGGATATAATGGTGCTTCATGGAATACAGGGGCGGCAGAGTGGCATAGATAGGCGTGAAGGCCTCGTTGGTTGGGATGGTTATGGTAGTTTAGACCATGTGTGTATTTTGTAACAATAATAGATGGTCACATTGAACGAGTTTGAAATATCCTAGCTTCCCTCCTACTTTTGGGTTTGTCGGGCAACAAGGAGAATTCATCGGGGAAAGAAATCTAATCCATAGTTCGGCAAAGAGCACGTTAACCGGTAGTTACAGTCGGTAGAGACATGGTGAGCTGATTCCATACTCTAGAGATAACGTACAAAATAGTGTTCTGAAGGATTTCTATTGTGTGACCGCCTCACGAGGTGATTATCACTTCTGTTTTTTCACGGCAAATCTCTTGGCGTTTAACTGATTGGCGAAACTTCCCAAGACATATAACACATGTTAGGCTTGGTATCGCGCGGTGTGATGAAGAATATCAGAATTAACTGGTTCCTGGCAACTATTCCGATGCTCTACCTAAACTCAAAGCTTGGTGAGCTATGAATTCTGTAGTTATGCCAAGGTTATGTCATAACCGCAGCTCATCTTTAATATTTGCCTGATCATGCATTGAAATAGTTTGAAGTTGGCCTACAGAGAGATGAAAGGGCTCTCAGGTGTCATAGGGATATCGACTGTGACATTTGACGAGACATTTACTTGAGCCAATGAAGATGTTAAGGGTCTCTGTTTATGTAGCGAGCAAGTACAACAGATCGCGTCAGTTGTGTGCCTTCCTATTTCTTCATTGTTATGGTGTGCAGTTCCTAGTCACTTGGCTGTTGGTAAAACATTTATGTAGATGTCACATCCGATGGTTGGCTAGCAAGACTGATGAGGCATTTGGCATGGATAATACATCGGATCCCGGTGCCACCTACCTACAACAACTGTGCATCCAGGAGCGTCAGTATGTTTCTCAAGAGAATTCGTTGTCAATATCCGAAACCACATGATCAATGCTACTTGTCAAAGTTAGCATATTTTAGGAGATACCCGGCCGAATATTCTATTGGACGAGATGTTTCCATGAATCGTTTGGATTACCAATGCATCACGATGAGTTGATAACTGGCTGTGCTTTGAACTAGAATGCTGTGGAGGGATTCTCGGGTATGATTCCAGCATATGTGTTTCAGTCTGAACCCAGCTTTGAGTGAAGTAAACTGAAGTTGTCCATCTAGTCTGTCGAAGCTTCCTGAAATTGGCGTGATAAATTTGGATATCAGGTTCTCTAGTGGGGAGATAGAGTAAAATTACCATCCAGTTACAAGATTTACTGGTGGAAGGTATCCCCTTACTTGTATGTGAAGGTTAACTATTGCCCATATGGACATCGTTGGCTGGTTCGGTGGGGTATTGTGTTGAGAGGAACACTGCCTTACCGGATAGGGAGTGGTGCTTAATGTTCTACTTGGTTGATTGACTCGAAATTACAGTCAAACTTGATAACTGACTACATCATGGTGAACTTTGACAGTAGTAACCCACCGGGAATGGCGTGTTGATGATCCAAATTGCGAGCATGAATCATAGTGCGGGGTTGAGCTTTAACCTCGATGACGTCACGGCATGCTTCGAGTCACAGTGCTATCACAGTGCCACACACGTGTCATAGGGTTCTTTGCAAAATAGGGTCTCGAGTCTTGTCCTATCACGTGATGACCAAATGGAGCTCCCGGGTATTACCCGGTATTATGGTAGACATATTAGTCCTTAGCAATTGCCGTTATGACATCATTATACGTATGCTCTGTTGTGATGTAGCTAAACTAAGGTCTCAGCCTTCTCTGGGATCCATCATTTCCTGGTCTGCTAAGAGAAAACTATTCTGCTGGCAACGCCGAACCTATCTTCGTTGACTTATTGATAAATACACTCACTGCGATTTTAATTACTTGAGACGTTGGCAACCACCGAACTTATGGCACAAGCACTACCCACTAGACGCATTTGTGCCGTTTGTTTGTTAAATGACGAATATGTGGCGGACAACTTCGTCGAGGCTGAGATCTCTCCAAACTATGCATGGTCGAATGGAATTGAAGAACTAGAGTATGGAGATGGTACGCGATCTTATGATCCTTTACGAAAACCAGAACAACTTCATAGGCTTTTACCAAAGTTTGGAGTGGGGAAGAAGGGAAAAGGAGTTTTTGCGTCGCATGCTAAACCTCACTTGTCTGGAATGAAGATCACCGTCCCGTGGGGCGTAGAGTCGAAGGACATACCTATAACCTTGGCATTTGTTCACGACTCCAAGGTTCCGAACGGATGGGCGTAAGTTTAGATTTTGAGTTCGTGACAAGGAGAGTGCTAACCTAAGCGTTGGTTAGATGTCCTTTCCGGTACGAGTCATCCCGGGGCGCAATTGAAGGGGTTGACGATCCTTCAAACCTCAGCCCGAGTGTATTTTTACCCATCAAAACTTCAGATTGGGAAACAAATCCACAGGTGTATTGGATGGCTGCTGCAACACCAGGGAAGGCATCCCAAGACGACGAACCGAACATAG
Organism: Huntiella bhutanensis; assembly: GCA_002018275.1. Classification (NCBI taxonomy): domain Eukaryota; kingdom Fungi; phylum Ascomycota; class Sordariomycetes; order Microascales; family Ceratocystidaceae; genus Huntiella; species Huntiella bhutanensis. The sequence goes on along the minus strand of MJMS01000042.1, from coordinate 25,784 downwards.
TGATACCAGGAGTTGAGGACACGCACGAAGCTGGGCATTGGAACATTAAGGTGCCATCTCCAGGACCCCGTACTGTCATGTTTGTTCATTGGGACTGTATGCAAGTTTTACTGACCCAGCTTGTTGGAAAACGAATCGATGCAGACATAACCCCAGATGATTGGCTGTCTTTGAATCACAAAGCATTGGCTGTGGCCATGTATTCTCTATTTCAGTCGCCTCAGAATATAGACACGCTTCAACTTTGGCGCAGAAGTGTGGATCTTGGTGTTAGAAACGAATCGTTTTCTATCGGGGAAGGGCCAACGCCATTCGTTAAGCCCGGTGTTTTACAGAAGGTGTTAACTCGTATGCTCTTTCGCACACCGCGTTTCCAGAAAAGACAGAGGGTACGAGATAGAAAGTTGACAGGAGGCCACTCGAAAAATGAGGCACCGATGGGTCCCGTCTTGAGTAAGCTCCCGCTAGAGGTACTTCTAATGGTTCTATCGTACCTAGAGCCTAAGGAGATCCGAAACACTCAACTAGTCTGTCAAAGTTTCCGGTTGTTATTCCAGTCTGAGGAATTTTGGCGGTCTTGGCTTAGACTTGGGGCATACAACAGAATCCTTCCTGAGTTGATAGACGCCATGAAAGAAGGCGTTGCGTTATATAGAAGTGGAGACGCACTACGTCCAAAATGGAGGCAAGTGGCCGGATGGCTAGAAGCTATCTCGATACCAACAGACCGACAAAATGGATGGGGGTTGATCCTAGAATGCCGACTTCGCATCCTCCAGAGAACTGATGTTGTCTGTGAAAGATATAAAAACTTGCTTTCGTCAGCCCCTTGGACGTTGGAGAATCCTCAGAATACATACTGCATGACGCCAATAACTCTGGTCTCTAATCCTATGAGGCGCGGCTACATTAGGTACTTCAGTCCCCCAGACTACGAACAATATCCATCAGTTTCGATATCCTTGGTGCCGAGCCTAAATGGTGGGACAGTACGCATTGGAAGTGCAGCTGATAAGCCTGTGATCCAGTTATTACCATACTATGATCCTGGAGATACCAACATCTTGAAAGCAGATGACATTGTTGTTTTGATTGAGTTTGGGATATCAGAGGAAGCTCTCAGTAGATTCTCGAGAATGGTACACGTAAAGGTATGCCTGTTTACTAAGCACTGCCTCCCGTCATTTTGGTTTTATGATACTAATGATCTGTATATTTCAATATAGTTATACACCAAGAATGGAAATATCCTTTCTCTTGTGGTGCCCGGATGTGAGCAAATTCCGGCCCAGAAAGTGGTCTTCTATCACGCACCATTTGGTTTCTTGTTCTTGGAGCAAATCTACTGCCCCAAGACTGGAAAGGTAGAACTAGCTTACGATGAGGATACCCGAAGTTCGTTCCCAAGCTTGCCGCCTCTTGAGATCGTGGCGTTTCGAGGTGTTACTGTTGGCCCCCCTACAGACAAAGGGGATCACAGCAATAGTCCATTGACTTACATATACTGGTCAACCGAGAGTGACTACGCACCTGTGATTGATTTGTTTACAACGAAAAGCATGCTGTTGGTCCCTGACCCCATCATACCGACACCAGATTATCCCATGTATCTTGTTTGTCTTGAATCTCCGGAAGAGTTGACCGAAGAGCCTTTGGAGTGGTGTATATATCGACATAAAACCCCGCGCGGGTTAATCAAGGGGGTGAAGAAGCCAGGGCACGACGTTGTCGGCATTGCGCCAGCGGAGGCGGCAGTGTGGCCCGAAGGTAACATAGAGCGAGTGCAAATTTCCCGGGACTCAAATTTGGTTGCCATGGTCAAAAAAAAGCGTATACAGGAGATTTCCCCACTGGATACTATATTTGACAACGTTGAAGATGGCATCCGCTCACCCGAAGGCTATCAGGATGAAATCTTCATTCCACTGTGTGGCAATGGGACATTTAAAGGAATTGCGTGGAATGGTGTGACTGAGCATTTATTGAAGTGGCGGTAAGGCTATGGATGGGTACATATTTGGTTAGGGTAACGATGGCGCGTCTTTAGGCACTTATGACTTATTCGCGTGTTGTGGTCTTTCCTTGGTGTGACTGGTTAGTAGGTTGGATGATTTCGCTACTCTGAGGAGCAGCATACTGTATAACTAAATAAATAAACTAATGAGACACACAGAAAGTGTAGGCATCATTACTAGGTGTCTACTGAATGTACATCCGTCGCTGGGCATGTAGAGTGACTATCTGTCCAGAGGTACCCAACCTGTCGTTATCACAAGTCGATAAATGAATTAATTTCCATTCTGATACCTAGAATCGTTGACAAACACTGAAACTATGACGCATAAACTTCCGGCTGATCGGTTTTACTCCTGTTGTTTCTCAAATAATAGAACTGTGGGCAACAGAGTTCTCCAGGTGTAAATCCCCCTTGATTATGTGTGGTTGAATAAAATGAAGGGGTTACATTGTGGTGATGCTAGGTGAGCTCGTGATCTTTTGTGGAGGATCACAGCGTTTCGTGGGAGTTCACACAACGTCGTGGTTTGAAAAAAGCGGAACACTGTGTGAGCCTCACGCTCAGGTACATATATCTCTGGTGTCACATGTTCAGGCTTTTGACATTGCAACTGTGATTTTTTATACATGGGAGATATTTGTTTGTACAGAAAATATCAATAGAGTGAAGGATAGTCTAATCTATGCAATTTGCACGTGAAAACACAGAGAGAAGGGCGAAAAGAGAACGGCATCAGGAATCAAAGCACGGCGCTCAAAATAGGTTTACCCCTCGACATTGAAAATCTTTTGCGCGAAAGCAAGACACTTACTACGGCGGACTCCAGACTCATACGGTTCGTAAAATCTAATTTCGATCTCGTGGTCTCCCTGGTACTGTGGAACAAAGTCATGGTACTTGTATTGCATGGGGAATCCATGAGGACCCGTCATGTAGGCTGTCGTAGCGTGGCCAAATGGGTCGCTAATGGTGATCTCGGCGTCTACACGGTCGTGGCGCTGTTCTAAGATATCGCGGCATGAAATAGCAAGCGGTTGCCCGACGCGGCCGGAACCCACGTGACGGTCGAAGCGGAAGTAAATTGACATTTTGAGGTGAGAATGTAGATTTGTTGCGGGGAAGGGCGGTTTTCTAAGTATAATGGAACTGGAGGGGTAAAGTGGAGTTCTAGAAGTATGTTTGTGATATAAAGAGGAGATCATTTGGGTGAGAACTAGGAGAGATTTATCGCTCATTTTATGACCATCACAGCCGAAGATATTCGGTTGCCACTCACTGGTCTATGGGATTGGCGATGCCGGATGTCATGTAAATCCTTACAACTGATATCTGCGGATAACCCGAGTGAAACTGTAAAATATACCGGTTTAGAATAACCAACAGTGATACTCTCTTTGTACAAGTTATAGATGAACGGTAACTAGTTCCTTTCAGGAAGAATGCAGAGAAACCAGGGCGTCGCTTGTTACGGCGGGAAGTGCCGAAAATAACGTCATTCTGTCTAAATTTAGGGACTAGGGATCTTCTTTGTTCCACATGGCCCCCATAGTGTCAGGCTATACAGACTACTATAGACCACTGGTTGGCTAGGTGGGAACTGATACTTCCAGTCTTTTTAATGTGTTGAGGTATCTCGTACGTAGTCGTAACATACTCACCAGCATCGACGTCCGCTGTCACCATCCAGAGTTATCGCATTTCATTCAGTTGCGCTTCATGTTTTTTTTTGGACAGAGTACCAGCGTGGGATCTAGAAGATTAAAGAACTCAGATTAAGGTGACACCGGGATATATCTAACCTCTTTGACGTTATACCGGCAATCGCTAGTTGCAAATGCTGATGAATTTAGGAACAACACGTGCTAAATGGTTTTCTCTTCGGTCTTTATCTTTCACCAAAATCTCCCCGTGTAATCTAGGTCAAAGGGAATATCCGAACTGGCGTTGGTTCGAGAGAAGCTGGTGAGCCTATGCTCTCAAATCGCCCCATGTACTAGACCTGGAGTCGAGACAATTGGTAGAAAGTGCAGAGCCCCTCTTAGAATTGAGATGTAGGTGGGGCAGGATGTGCTATCTTTTTTCCCAATGTTCGATTTCAGTGAGCGCAGCCATTGCTTTTCTATTATTGATATTTAAACTTACTAGATGAACTGGACTTTCTGAAGTGTACCACGTATCATCGATCAGCAGTTTAATGAATGTCAACTATAGCAAGTCATCTAGCCATGTCTCCTCATATCAAGATGCCCCTGTTGATGCTGTTTATTGGGTTCTTCATCTCGACAATCTAGTGATTCGTTCCAACTTGGATGGTGTACTGCTAGACTATAGTTTCAAACCCCCCTGACTCGCAGATGAAGAGTTTGACGTTCACTTGGGATTCGCCAGTAAAGATTATATTATTTATATTCATAACTATCGTGCCCATTTCTAGCATTATTAATCCCCTAAGGTCGGTTCAACCTAGTTATTGTCCTAGGCTCTGCTCATTTATTGTCCTGGACAAGTCTCCACGAGAGTGGCCATTGTTTCTTGGAGTCCATCGTCTTATTCTCATTGCCAATAGACCCAGTAATAATCCCGAATTTTCTTTGTTAGTCATTTTTAGAGAACGCTATTCTTAGAAGTCTCTCGGAACAGCTATTGTTAACTTTCATTTGTCCATCGTCAAGTGGGCTTGGCAGTTGTTGGGTTAGATTATGTCCTGTCTGAAGGACTCTCACTCTCCTGGTTGCACTGGTCCGAGTTATGCAAAGAACCCGTTCTGTATAAACCCTCATGTAAGTGGTACCAACAACCAGTCCAAAGAATCTACCTTGTTTTGAACACAACGGTACTGGTATGTCTGGCGGCCAACATGGTGCTTCGCTGGACAAAAAACCGCCCACCACAGTAGGGTTGTATGCACACTAGGGTTTGTCTACACGTGACAGATACGCGGAAGTATTCAATGCACCGAGATCAGGATACACCGCAGGTTATTTGACATCTATTGAGTGAGTGAGCGTAAAGTACAAGAGGACTCTAGCATCTTTTTGTGACGGCTACCGCGATAGATGAAAGGCTTTATCGGCATCTACCCCTCTGCCTTGGTGCCATTTGGCCTAACAATATATGAACGGTCGGCGGTGCCACCGTCTCAGAGTAGATAGGCTCATAATGCATCTGTGATCTAAGTCTCTTATGATCAACGGTTGAGAAACGCTATGACTAAATTCATGCCTCCGGAAACTTCACCTGCAATGTTGTTAATATTGAAGTTGGCCTCATATATTCACGGTGACTATACTCTATCTAACCCTAAACACCAAAGCAGGCTTCATAAATACTCGATTACCCGGTACATTACGGCAGACACTACGGCCAACAGCCGTTTGGCCGTACTCACATCATCGATATCCTTTTAGTGAGCTGTTCCTGCATAAACAGCCGACGTAACCAGCGACCTATTACAACACTTTGGCCAACGTGCCCAAAACTACCGTTGAATTGGCGCACCTCGTTCAACGGAGTCTTAACATCCTCATTTGTAGAACAACAAGGGAACCCAACTCGCAGGAAATGTTTCGGCAACGAATATAGGATAGTGGCATCATAGGTCACGGCGGGGCACATATGGGGCACCTATAAGAATGATGTTACGAAGTATAGCAGTCATGGCAGAGGGGAACAAATTCCAATTTCCTATGTGCATTATCCTTGACAGTTAAGCCAACAATGTGGTTGTCCTTTGATGAATAGACTGCCTCCGCGCAGACCCTTCCTAGACCTGATCTCCGGTTTCCCGGTATTCGAAGAATCAACATGTGTTGTTTGGTGTTACATGCTAGGTTAATATTCACATATCAAATCATAATACGAAAAAGATGGAGGTTCACTGGTGATTTATTAACGTAGAGAACGACAACTGGGCTGGGAAAAACGTGCCTGGGGCTTCAATAAAAGAAAACCCAGTAGCGATTGGACCTTAAAGGACGGAAATCCACAGGAAAAGATCCGTGTTGGCGAAGGACACGAAGGTTTACTTCGTGTTATCGTAGCCACAGGCGGTGCAAATGCGGCCCGGCGCGACCCACGATTCCCGGTCTTCTTCCAGACAGCGCGGGCACAACTTGCCAGGCAAGGTGCCATACTATAGAGATGGGTACAGGTTAGTCTGGTCCCAGTTAACAACGATGGAGTTTTGGGTGTGCTTACATTGGCGGGGCTAGCGGCAATGCTGGTGGTAGTGGTAGTAGCAATGGTCTTGAGGGTACACATTGTGATGAGTTGGAGAATTTGAATATCGTTGAAGGTAGAAAGAAGTGAGTGGTTTGGGTTTCAAAACTTGGAATTGAATGTAGTGGATGGTGTGTAGGAAGAAAGGAAAAGATAAGACAGCCTGGGGGGAAAACGCCGCCTTAAATACTACGAATTGGCCGCGTGGGTTCTTGCCATGTACAATCATCAAAACAAATGATTCGGGTCCTTTCCTTCCCTCACGAAGTTGCCTTTGGATGGGGCTCAAATCTAAATGTATCCTAGTGCACTGGAACCTCATATCTTCAGTGAGGGGGTTCTGAGCTTTAATGCCCGCGCAATGTCTCAACTTTTGTCCAGGTTATTTCCGTTTTGGGCACCTTCTTAGGAAACATCGACCACTATTCAGGCCCCAGGCCCTATAACATCAGCGGGTCATCAGGCCCTAGTCAGTACAAAGTGTTGCAAGTATGTCAGTCACCGTGGCAGTTACGTCTGTCTTCATATCAAACACGTTCTGAATCTGGAAAGGCGATGTAAACCTTGGACATGACATATGATTGCTTTTCACGGCATGCTTCCACAACATGATTATGTAAGCATTCAGCTTGGCCCAAAGCTCGCTCCTTAATGTATGGTCAAATGTCCAGAGTTTAGAGACATGAATTCGAACAACCCTATTTTTGGCAGCAGTCGTATCGTAGCCGTTAACCTTCATTTGGGCTCGGCATCGGCGGGATTACTATTATCGTTGTAGTACCTCAGTAGTCTATGACGTTTAAAACAACATTACTATGAACCTCAACAATGTATAACCACGGAACAGTACGATCTCCATTGCCCCCTGCTGACACCATAGAACCTCTGCGGCCAGTCTTCTTAATATAATATCTCCTGTATTCGTCGAGGAGGTTCCTCAACAGCCTTTCTGGGAGGCTAGGTGACAGACTGGGAGGCATCGGCATACCACTGCGCCAAAAAGAAATGGAATCGTTGGACTTTATTACAGGTGTATACTCTATCGCGGCTCGTGTTGGACGCACGAGCGGACATTTCTATACAGTCAGAAGCGAACACCCAGCGAGGAACCATCACATAGGGCAGCGGCTGACAACATTATACACCACGACCATAATCTGTTCAACCTTACTGGTAGAATAGATTTTCTTTCGGATGACTGCTCCTGCATAAACAGCTGATGTCACCGAGCTAATCATCACAACAACCTCGTCAACGTACCAAAACCTGCCGTCGACATGACGCACCATACTCGAAGGCGTATCGACGTTCTCTTTTCCTGCGCAACACGGGACCCTGACTGGAAATAAGACCCCCAGTTGCAACTCGAGGACGGTAACATCTTGAGTTGCTCCGGCGTGTATATGTTGCTGCTGGAAAGATAGCAAGCCGAAGTAGATCAGTCGTGACAAAGGCGAACGAATTCCCACATACTGTGACTATCGCCCATTACGGTTCATCCAACGCCATTGTTGTCTTGTAGTAAATAGGTTGTCTCCAACCTAATCGTGGCTTCTAAGGATTCCTAATGTACTGATGACGGACTGGGAGGCATCAGCATACCACTGCGCCAAAAAGAAGCGGAACCTTTGGACTTTGTTACTAGTGCTATTCTATCAGGGACTATATAGGAGGCAATTCCTATACAGTGAGAAGCGAACACGTAGTGAGCAGCCATCAGACAGGGCAGAGGCTGACAACTGATGTCAAAAGAATCAACACGTGTCGTTCAGCATTACATCCCGGGTCACTTTACACATGTCAAGCTATAATGCAACAAAGATAGAGGTTCATTTATGGTTCATTGATGTAGAAAACGAGAGCAAGGTTTGATTAAGAGTATATATGGGGGCTGCAATCGAAAAGAGTAGCAGTGACGATTAAAGGTCCAGGGATGGACTGCCACGGCAAAAGGTCCTAGTCGGCGAAGGGCACGAAGAGCACGAAGGGTTACTTCGTGTTATCATAGCCACAGGCGGTGCAGATGCGGCCCGGCGCGACCCACGATTCCCGGTCTTCTTCCAGGCAGCGCGGGCACAACTTGCCAGGCAAGGTGCCATACTATAGAGATGAGTACAGGTTAGCCTAGTTCCAGTCAACAACGATGGAGTTTTGAGTATGCTTACATTGGCAGGGCCGGCGGCAATGTTGGTGGTCGTGGTAGTGGCAGTGTTCTTGGGAGTACACATTTTAATGAATTGAAGTGTTCAAAGGTCTTTGAAAGGTGTAGAAGGGTGGGTGGTTTGCGATGCCAAAAACTGGAATTAGATGAAGTGGATGGTGTGTAGGAAGAAAGAAAAAGACAAGACAGCCTGGGGAAAAACACCGCCTTAAATACTACGAATTAGCCGCGTAGGTTCTTGCCATGTTCAATCATCAAAACAAATAATTCGGGTCCTTTCCTTCCCTCACGAAGTTGCCTTCTGATGCCTCCTAAATCTAAATGGATCCTAGTGTACTGGAACATTATATTTTCAGTGAGGTGGCTGTGGGCTTCAGTGCTCGCGCTGTTCCTCAATTTTTGTGTGGGTTATTTCCTTTTTGGGCACCTTCTTCACACACATTGACCACCAGTAACGCCCCACGCCCCACGCCCCGCAACATTAGCGACTTTCTAGGCCCGAGCAAGTACAAAGCGTTGCAAGCACGAATAATATGCCGGGGACTATGGCAGTTACATGTATGTATGTCCATATGAAGCACTTTTCTAGTCTGGAAAGTCGATGTAAACATGGGAATCAACGGATGATTGCTTTTCACGGCCTGCTTCTATGGCATGTTTATGTAAGCATTCAGCTCGGCCCAAAACTGGCCGTTTGATGGATGGTCACATGACAAGGGTTTAGAGACGTGAATTTAAACAAACCTACCGCTACGAGATGTCGCTGGGAGTGCCCGACCGTAATTCGGGCTGTGTATCGGGGGGATCGCCATTGTCGTTCTAGTACCTCAGAAATCTAAGGAGCATAAAATAACATCACTATTCGTCTAGAGTATATATATAACTGCGGAAAACTTCGGTCTCCGTTATCCCCTGCCGACAACATAAAAGCTCTGGAGCCACTCCTCTTGAGATAATATCACATAGATTTATCGAGGAAGTCCTTGAACATCCTTTTTTGGGAATGTTCTCGTCATAGTGTAGTCACGGGTTATCACAAAGAGTTCGTATTCACGAAACGCTCCGTCTATGGACATTATTATCTGACGGATTGCTTGTCCGAACATAATTGCAAAAAGTCGGCATTTTTCGTACAACTTTAGCTTTGAATGCTTAGTTCCGGAGACCGTAGAACATGAATTTGATAACCATGTAGTGAACATCGTCTTTCGTTGTCTGGTGGTTACACGCCTTGTTAGTTGAGCTTCGTGACAGACCTAAATGATTCCAGGGCCAGTCCAGAAGGGAGCTGATCTCTATGTAGAAAACATTTGACTTATTTCAGTATCGAAATCCTGAAGTTCTGTAAAGGTATTGTAGCCGTTGTCTCTAGTTAATTAAAGGAATGTAGCTAGCATCCGAACCGACAGATATACTGCATGTGTCGGTGCCTTTCTCCACCACGGGAGACCTTTGTCATCCGTAATGCGCCCTGCCAGAAACAGCGAACACAAAGACCGTGTCATAACATAATTATTTAAATTGAAGCTTGAATGCAGTAAATATTCACGCTACTGCCTGGTCATCTCCCCAGTATATACATTAAGAGATGCCTGTGGGTGATTATTTCCGAAAACAGCAACTTATGCAAGTATTAAATTGGTAGGAGACGTCCTAATATGAGACAATAGTATGTCGATATCTGCCAAATGCCTGCAGGCAAATGAAATGTACTCATACCAGAATACCAGAGGCCTAGTGAAGCCTGATAGGCACCGTATTCTTATGATATACTATGAGGAAACATCAGAGTCAGGTTGCAAGCGGTTCCCAGCCTGTGCCTGCCAAGGCAGATAGGCAATCGGACTTAATATATTGGTTATATTGATAACATAAACTTGGATGAAAGTAAGATATAACCGCCGAATTACTTTTGAAAGTGTCCATTGTCATGTAAACATGATCTATAACCCTCGTACAAACATGATAATGGAACCTGTAACAGTATACAAAACGACTGAAGGACTATTGGCTCTCCATTTTAAGCATTTCTGTAGATATGCCAGAGGACTACCTGTGATATCCCATGGAAGACTTTCTTTTTAAATACCTGGGGATCTGCAAAGGCTTCTATGACGGCTGAGAGATAAAAAAATAGTAACTGGAGATATGTAGAGGTGAATGAATCATCATAAGTTATGCCTGTTTCTCAATTCGATCGTATTTCGACATTGTGTACTGGTACGCATCGTTCAACCGTGAAGATACGAAACAATGTTTCTCATCGTTTAGTCGGCGAGCCGTACGAACTACGCCGCGATAGGCATGGATTGGGAATTTGTACCATGACGTCATCAACACAGCGATGCCCATTGTTCCGCTTCCAGTATTTCGATCATTTAGTAACCCACCGGGCTCAGAGTTTAAGTTTTATTGAAGAAGAGTCAAAGAGGATGATACTCAAGTGGTACACAATTGTGGAATAACAGTGTTTTCCAAGTATGCATCCGTTAGGGCGGGAGCCGCAGATCACTACCCCCCTGTGGCAACTAATGTACAAGGAATGTGACGAGTTAAACCCATGGTAACTAGCCGGAATCGTTCCAAGGAGACCACCCAGGTGATTTGTGACATGTGACAGAGAGAGAATGTTTCTTTGTTCCGGAACCTTCCTTTGTTCCGGGGTTGTCTTTGTTGGTGTTCGGCATCTTTGTTACGCCATCTTAGTGGACTATATAATACCGATGGGACGCACCGGAGTTGTCTGATTCTTTTCTTCCCTGCAAGTGTGGCCTCATGTATTGAGACGCGCGGGCGCCCAAACAGACTCCGATTCTGCTCACACCAAAGTATACACGAATACATCTCTAATATCAATAGTCGGTTCCCAGTGATGCTTTCCAGCCTACCCACTAAACAAAGACAATGTCGGGGCGCATGTTCTCGGTCATACTGTGTCTAGAACTAGTCAGAACGTCATGAACCCAACCTGTCTCTCCTTACATATCCATCAGCCCTACAAAGCCCTACGGGAATCAACATCTTGCGGAGTGTTTCTTACTAATGACATCATGGACTGTCTACGCCTAAACGCAGAGGAGCTCTACATCTATCGGCAAGAACTGTGTAGTAGGATCTACGTGGTTCGCCTTAATACAGCCACTCCCTCACAGAACCGATTGGGGTACGTCCAATCCCTTTAACTTCTGCTACAGACACCCCGCGTCTCGGTTCATAGCCCCACACCACAGGTTAGATTATCTTAGATTGATACAGAAGCGCCTAGGCTACAGAGTTCATATCAACTTACACTTGAGACATCGAGTTGATAACCTTTATACTGCGGGTTATGTGGAATTCTGTCGAAGAGGGCGGTCACTGACCAGTCTGCCGAATCCATGTTTCTGGCTTCTCAGACGCCTATAAATATCTGGCCTTTCTCCCCACCTGGCCTAGTTTCTTTTTTCCTCTTTCATCTACATATCACTGCCAAATTACTTTTTATTTTATTTTCCATCAACATCTTATTTCCACATTCTTTTCGGAATAGTTGTTATCATTGCCATTCGTCTTCGACGTTTGACAAAGCCAATCTTGATCTTCATCTATTAATTGGTAAATCTTCTTTGTTACTAGTGCCGAAAGAATACCAGCATGCTAACACATCTTCGTCATTCACAGAGAACCGGCCCAAAATGTCGCAATCACTTGATGAAGGTTTCCATCCTGTGGATCCTCAGCTTTCCGAGTTTTAGATTCCCGAAGGATCGCCTGAGTATCTGCAGTCGGGGCTGGCGTTGGATGAGAATTTCGGTAAGCACCCTGAACCTGCTTTGTGTCAGCGACACTCACGAACACTTTCTCTCTACACAGAAATACCGGACTCCTTCTTCCAAATCAATGTCGGTTTGGATACAATCACCAACGCTACCGTCCTGGGTAATGAATTCCAGGCGGCCCCGGCATTCTTTGTTTTGCCGGCCTCAGCATTCAGTGTTGACCACAAAATCAGAAAAAACAACAGAAAGAACAGAAGAGAACACAAAATGGTCTACAGAAAAGGAGTCTCCTATATCAAAAATAAACTTATATCAGATTACACGGGGTTTCCTTTCCAGTCATCGACTGTCGTGGCTTCCCCCACTACTTTGCCACAGGACTCGTCCGTCGAATCTGATCCGCAGACTCTAGCTTCGGCCTCAGGTAAGTCCCCGTCCGTACGCATCTGGACATGTGTCATCATTGTCCGTACTCTTACTAACAATGCTGTCTCTATAGTCGACTCTGATCTCGTTGCGGAACCTCTCTGCCCCAAAGCACTCAAGAGACAGGTCAACCGATATGGATGGATTCAGGAAGGCGTTCCTTGCAATCCGGAGGGGAGTCTTGTTCTGGTGGTCAGGCCTCAAACGCCGGTGGATTATTTGGCGAGGGGAATCAAGTTGGGCGAGGGGCGTCTTAATTAGCCGGGGGGTTCAGCTCAAGCTGTTTGGTGTTGGTGTCAGTGTACGATATGTCAGTCATGACTTTTTGTGTTTATGAATGAAATCTCTTCTCCCACAAACTCTACAGTATTTCTGATGTTGAATGAATCACATGAATATTACGTGCCACTAGCATCTACCTGTCATATGTCTATCTACTGATATTTTGGTTTAGTTGAAACTTCTATGTCGTTGAACTATCTCTGAAGACCGATGCAACAACTAACCGCTTCGAAAATTTAAACGACGAATTCCAATAGAGATATATTTGCACATCCTGACAGTAACCAAACGAAAGCCCTTCTGAAACAAGAGAAAGCGTCAAGAACCTCAAGAACTAACATATCTTAAATGGAGTTGTTACGTAGGATATAGCGGCGATACTCGTTGGTGTGTGTGTATTATTGCGCTGATAGGAAGTCACAACTTTAGCCCTTGTCATCGGCACGCGTGGTTAGTGACTATGTGGTATATTTATCCAGATATAAATGGACAGGACAATATGCTAATCCTGGCGGCTTTCCACTGTTGGGCTAACGGCTGAAATACGAACAGTTCTATAATGTCACACGACCGATTTTGGGATTATTGAGTTTATCAAGACAATCGGGAGCCCGAGTAGTCATCATAACAGATGTGTGGCTTCCGAAGTGGAACTCATAATGGGCGGTGTATGAACAACAGCCCGAAATTCCCATAGACTCGAAACGATACAATACGGGGTTCCATACAAGTTTCAGTGGCAAAAATATTAAGATCTTCAATGCTGCAAAACAAAAACGAAAACATTTAACTCTACATGATGGATATCCTGTTTACTATCCGTTCACGGTATCCAACAAATCTGTCCAGCTCTCAACGATACTCTCTTCGACACACCACAACCTCTGATGATGCCGTATCCCGGTTCTTCCCAACTAACACAAGCTAACCCCATTTCACTGGCCAGGCGAATATGGAGCCCACGGCGGATCTTCTCGCCCCTCTGCCGATAGCATCAGTTCCTCCCAAAGCTCCGGCGAAGAGAACGGCGGAGTCACGGCACGACCTGGTGAACCAGGCCCATCAAGGCCACCCAACGGCTGGCTTGATTCCCCAGTCTCGCGTCCTAGGTCCCAGCCGACCCTTTCCGCATGTTCTTTGTAAATGGCCCCCACCACCTGGTTGGTCTTTTCTCTCCACTCCTTCTCTGCCTCGGTAGGGACCTCCGGGGGAGGGAGCAAAGATCTCCAGGCAAATATATCCTCTTTCTGGCCAATGAATCCATGGCTCAATCTCTCAGTATCCACCTTACCGAGAGTCTTATGTCCGGTGTCACCGAATACCTCTTCAAAGATATGCCCAGACGTGGTGACATCAGAGGAAGAACCCATTTCATAGTCAATGGGATCTGAGGGGTCAGAAAGCGCTAGCCCGGTATCGTGCATGACCACGGCCTTTTCTGCGGCCACAGCCAGAGGATGACTACCCGCTGTGAGCAAAGTAGAGTCGTAATCCCTGCTAGGCTCTGCAGCTGGGGAGTGGCTTCCCATCGATTGGGAGCCCAGGGCTGTGTTCCCCGGCATTGGTGGCATTTTCACCCAGCCTCTCGAAGTGCCCTCAGTCTCAGACCCGCTAGCCTTCAGCAAGGGGGTCAATGATTCTTGTTGATGCGGGGTAGCCGTGTGTGGTCCCTCGGGGCAAGTCTTCGGAGCCATTGGTGCAAAGAAACCATCGCGATTGGCGAAGAGGTCTGAGCCCCGATATCCAGGCGATCCAGCCGTGTCAGAGTTCAAGTGATGGTCGGCTACACCATCTACGAGTTGAACATCTGGAATAATGGGAGGGCGCGCGTTTACCTCGTCCAAAATTCGGATCATTGCAGCGGCAGATGGGCAGCCGCGCCCCGTCATTGTCGCGCTCCGGTCCCAGGCGGCGCTTGTTGCCTCAACCAAGAGACGGAGGGAGCGAGCTGCCTCCTGGGGTGTGGTTCCGGCGATGTACGCTGCGTGGTTCCAATCGTACTGCAAAAGGACAACTTCAAGTTAGAAAGTGGTGTATGATGATGGCTTAAGATGCAGCAAAGACTTACCTCCGCCAACGGAACCCCTCTCGCCAGGAATGCAAATAATACATCCAACTGGAGATCTGTCATGGGATATTCCCGAACTTGAGTACCAACCATTTCTGTGAAGATCGCATTGTTAGTGGGGTGGAACAACAGAGAACGCGCACTGCAATATCATGACGGGGCTCTTCCTGAATAGTCGTCCGGAGAAAGGGCAGAGAATGGAGTGTATTTTGACCGGAGCAGGGACGGGATCATAGATTTGAAGGCTTACTGATGGTTTGTTTTTCGTGACTGTCGTGGGCAAAGGAAATGTGTCGGGTTCAATTGTCGAGAATTTGCCTGGCAAACAAGCAAACCTGGCAGTTTGGTGGATGAAAAGATTATTCGGATCAGGAAGAGAGCAAAGTGAATTGAAATAACAAACAAATGGCGTCGAAACTCAGTGTCGAGGGGTGACTCGTAGATGATCGAAGTTCAGGTTCTGTTGACGTGAGATTCCGCGAAGCTTGTGAGTAAAAGAGGGACAAAAAGATAAGAAGAGCAGAGGGCAGAGAAAAATTAATGGCACCAAAAGTTGGGATGAAAAGTGTAGATTCGGGAAGTACTTACCTATAGTAAGGCCATTCAAATGAACTTTCACTATGCCACCAATGTTACCCACCCGACACCTTCTACAGTGCGCTCGTGGGAAATTTTCGGGCCCCAGGTCTCTTTGTAACCGGTTGGACTGCCACTTTTTTCTACTCATCTTATCTCGGTTCTGATAGGCTTCAACGCAGTGACCTAGCCACTACCTATATAGAGTGCTTGACCCATGATGTGGTTTCTTACCTCACGGGCTTTCCCCGGCAGTTTCCAGAGCCTTACTCACCTTAGATCACCATAGTACTGGTCCCGTCTATCGGGAATTTGAACGAAATATCACATCTTCATAGTATGCTGGCTGTGCCTTCTGTTCCGAGATTTCGAATTTCGAATCGGCGTAGGACAAATGTCATTTGGCCATAACGCCGGTCTTCTGCTACTGTGTGGGACGGGGGAATGGCCATGATATGCAATATTTTCAACGCCATGTTTTGGGAGATTGACATTAGATGCTATGTCACCAAGGTTTATGCCACCGAGGACTGTCCCACTGTAGCACGGAATAGTGGAAGTCTGCCTGGTTCCGCAGAGTAGCGCAGGAATCCATGATGTTCAGGGGGGGATACCATTAATACAGTTTGATCAAGGGTGCCGCAACAGGTTCGCTACATGACCACTAAACAACTTTACAGAGGCATGACTTTGCCCAACACATGGGAGGTACAACGATGACAACCTTGCAGATCTCTAAAGGTTGTTGCCAAAACATCATACCCGAAACTTTTGCCTTCCCTTGGATCATGGTTAGAAATTCCTCTATCGCAAAATACTTTAGTGGCATGTATCAGGCATGATAAAGCCATTAGCATACTTTCAGGCATACATTTTGGTGTTTAGGCAAGGACTTGCTCGACATATTATGCCAGGTTCTCACTAACATAGTTATTACCTCATTAGGAATGGTTAGCCCCTGCCCAATACAGCAAATAAACTATCAGCATGTGACTGCAGACCACCCAAACTCTGTCCATCAGTCTGCCGTAAAGGTCTGTCCAACGTATTTGGCTGTAATGTATGCAATATTGGTAGCCAAACATCCAAATTGCCTACGGCGTCTCGGCGCTGCGTGTACTTGGTTCCTGTCTATCGGCTACAGTTACATGGTATGTACACAGTTCTGGCGTCTCACATACATGTATTTACATAGCTAGGGTACATACAATATCTGGTCTCAATGATGTATTATAATTGTGTGCTACACATTCATGCACTTGCTGTTGGCCGTCTAGCGTACTTCCGTTGAGTAATATTGTTCCAGGGACCATCTTTCATGTTTCGTTAGCTTTTGGCGTTTATAAGAGACATCGGCCGGCTCGAGGTCAATGAACTCTCGAGTCCCCGTCTTGCTTTTAAGCAGTTTGAACTGTACTAGTGTCCTTCCGGACTTGATAGATGGAAACAGCCTGGGGGAAACTGCGTCAAATATCATGGCGACCTCCCGTACAGGCTCTGGTCACAGATAGGGTTACGACGACCACCGTCACTAGGGTTAGTACATAAAAGATTCCCCAAAGGGATTTACTGAAGCAGCTCGTCGCAGATTGGAGACTTGCTCTCATAGATTGCCGTGGCGAGCATAAAAACTGAATATCATCGTGTTCAGTAACTCAATGTTCTCTGGGAAACTCTTCGTAACGGGCGATAGCTAGCTCGTAGTACCAGCGGCCTACCTGTTATCAACAGAACACCGGATCATCACTGGTGTTCTGGCTGTTGGTTCTCAATGTTGTGCCTGATGAAGTGAAACAAATTGGAGTGGTGACCTACCCAAACTGATAGATTAGAGGGTTGTAGAGTGACCTGTATCTGGTGAGATGTACATGTCATCGTCACTCGATTAGGCAACTTGACCATCCTGCTGACCTTATCTTCTGACTGTGCGCTCGGCTGCATACACCCTTGACGTTATCCATAGACTCAACATCGGTACTTGATACACAAGCGTCCGAGATTTCCCATTTGCTTTTTATCGGTCTTCAAACCCGTGAGCCGACTCATCTGACGATGTCGGGTATGTGGGTTATTGAGACCACGTGAGCTTGTCCGTTCAGCTCCGTGAGATCGATCTACGATCAAGGATGTAATTTATGAGGAACGCACCAAAACGGGCTGTCGTAGTCATGAGGCTTGTGTAGAAACACAAGAACGCATGTTCTCTTTCATCGTTGCAGATCGTTCTATGCGTGGTGAAATGGTGTAAAGATGTCATTGTCACGGTAAACTTGCGTTCGTTGGGGATAAAGTTGATCACGACTAGAAGAACTGCATTGACGGAGACTAAATTTTTTTATATAAGCCATAGATGTCGAGCCCACGAGGTGCTGGTCGAAATGGTGTTGCTCATTTGGTTTAAACATCTATGACCTGTCGGTAATATATGTATGTCCACGAATGGTTTGAACCCATTGGGTCACATAAATTAGGACAAGTATACATTCACGCTTGAATAAAGATTGTTTGTAGTAGCGTGCTGAGACTAGAATCAAACTGAATTGAGCGTACAGTGTAGAGAGAGAATGGTCTACTTAGCAGTCGTGAGGCATTGTACATGCCATGATATTGTGTCAGCAGTCAAGGTCTCACTTAGACAACAATCAATGGAACCACTGCTGAAATGTGGTCTACGATGGTTCGCGCCTACCTCTGGGTTGGGGCGCGGTGGACCTATGTTCCAATCACCCTGTGGTGAGATCTTAATGAAGGCTTTACACGTACATATGTCACCGAGTTAGACATCTGATATCAATCGCTATCAGGTGTGATATTGCTTACAATGGCAGTGACCAGGCCCCGCTCGTAGGTTTGCAACCACGCACTCCAATCTGGAAGGTTCGTTGGAACAAACATACTTGCATATGTGACCGTTTGTACACTTGAAGACAAATTCATCCACCAAACGGTATCTTGTTCTTATCAATTTGCACCTTCAAACGGTTCAAACGCCGTATCGTTGCAAAATATCGTTCGCGTCGTGATACCTCGATCAACCACATGTCGAGACGGGCTAAATGCCATGACTCCATGTTTGTGAAGACTACGGGTGACACCCCGCGAGAATCGTTGTTTTAATCGACAAGTACCGAGGGTTAACAGGGGATGACAGTTTCCATCGTGTCAGTTTTAGATGCTCCTTGGCCATTAGATAGACAGAGGAGTGATTCTTTCTAATTTCGTGAGCCCTATATGGATTGAATGTACCCGAGACACTATGCTCAGCGAAAAACTAGCAATGTGAAGGATACTGGAGGGCTGTACAAAAACTGCTCCAGAGCCTGACATCGGCCACATAAAGGTATCTCTTAAGATATTCTAGACGCCAGAAACCCGGGGGCGTTATCTTTATTGTGAATCATCGGGGGGACTCTTGAGGGTCGCATGTATGTTGTGAGATTGTGATATTGATTACCGCCACGTTTTCACTATTGCCATCATTCCCATTATCATTAACTAAAGATATTGTTTTACGGGAGTAAGTATTACATTAGTGTCTAATTCTTGGGGTAATGGAGCTGGTATGTTTGTGAAGTTTCCGCTACCCCGTGATCTTGAAAATAACAGGCAATCTTAGTCGGCCAATCAAACTTATACATGTCCATAGATTCATATAGTTTAGGATCTAGCAGTCTCCTGAAACCTTGTCCACGACCGAAGACTTTGACGTCTACCAACTCAGCAGACTGGGACAACATAGTCTCCCCATAACTTAGAACGTGTCGCCACCACGTTGTTGATCTTTTTGAAATTTCCGTTTCGGCTCCCGGCCTGCGCGATGCTGGAACCCATTCGTGACATTAGCCTTAACCGTAGGAGAATCTTGAAAACCACCAGTATCCATGATGGCCCTATACGCCAGACCAAGGAACCCAGACGCATTCTTGCGAGCTCTTTGGGCGCGCTCTTCGCACACATAGTCTGGCTTCCAACCAGCATACCTGTTGGCATGATGCAAGTACGGACAGGTACGGCCAGAATGCTCCTTGAAGCAGAATACACACCCCGAGCCGAAATCAATAACCTGATCTATGTCCATGCCCTGAAACATTTCGCGGCTGCGCAACATAGCAGCTCGCAGCTTTTCTGGTAAATCCCTCCTGTTGGCACTTCCAGAGGAGAGCGCATTTGTTGTTGGTGCGGTCTCCAAGGGCATCGACACCCATTTCTTTACGGGAGCGCTTGTAATTATGGCCTTGCGCATCTCTTCTAAGGTCACTCTTCCCAAACTGGGGCGTTCAATCTGCGCAAAAATATTTGTGAAAGATGGCATGGTAATTGTCAACGCAGGCTCAAGGTCACGCCACCATCTAGACGAATCTTGAGCAGCAAAGTTATTCCGCTCTTTGCATACTGACATGCCTAAGAACCAGTCATTGGCCCACTGGAAATAATTGCCGTCTGATGGCAGGAAATACATGGCCTTCATTATGCTGTTGTATTTTCTATCCGTGGCCATTGTCAAGCTGTTTTCATCGATGTCGAGAATTTGCGTCAGGATGTGGGGGACCTGGGCCAAATCAGCGTCTGAGCGCAGAAGCTCGGCAGCGCGGCGGCTGATGGTGGAGTGAACCCAGGATCGGAGAGTATTGCAAGAATCCTGCTGCTTAGCCCAAGCATCACGAACATGTCTGTAGCGATCACGGGCCTCACTTTTAGATGTTTTATTCGCGTCAACAGCTCTATCATGCGCTCTCTCTGCAATTTCGTAGCAGTCTTTGGCCATGGTCACCTTCTGAGACAGTAACGTCCAGACTTCGTTAGAGTGTTCCGTTTTAACTATGTCGGGAGCGGTAGAGCGGTGAGTGGCGTGTTGGGTATCCGAGGTGATGGGAGTCAAGAATTGATGCAGTAGATGGTGGTTGGCAGGATCTGTCAGGTCATGTTGGAGGATATCGGGAATTTTGGGCATCGGGGGAACCGGAACGACTAGACTTTCATAGTCTGGCTCTTGGGGATGGGTCAGCCATGGTTTGCGAAGTGGGCTACCCTCAGTGTCGCATTTATCAGTGACGAAGTCGCCTAGGTCGAGTAAATGTGCGACCATGTAAAAGTTCTTCTCCCAATCGTGCCAGTCGCTCGCGTCTTTGAGCTGAATGGCTTGAAAAATGGGATCGATGTTGGAAGGCATTGTGCCAAAGTATGGTGATCACTGTGAATATCGGAGTATGGAGAAGGGGTTCAGATAGTTGTATTGGTTGTCGTTCGGTCACTGTATGTTCAGATATCTATCTAGAAAAAGAAGAGAAAAAGAAAGAAAGAGGGAGAGACTATATCCCCAGGACATTAAGCGCCACAATCCTTCCCTTCGTTTTTTGTTTTGTGCTCATTTGATTGCATTCGTCCTATCTAGGGATATGGCAATGGCGTGTCTTTCCCTGACAACGCAGAACTAAACTAATTTATGTGTACGTGCATGAATCATGTACGAAGCACATCTACCTACACACTCAGGGCGCTTCTTCTTTTTCGTTTTATAACACCCATGACCCAAAACCAACTCCGGACGCCATTTTTGTCTCTCCCGACTTAATAGATAACCCAATAAATCCCGAGCCCAAAACCATAAACAATAAAACAGAAACCAGATGTGATGTGACCCAACCCAAATATACCCAGACAATAAGGAAATAGACAAGAAAATAGAAAAGAAGATAAAAGAAAAGACAATAAAGGAGAAGTGGGAGTAGAGCGCCTCGTGCCCCGGGGGAACGCTTGTCATCAGAGAGTCGGGACTGACTGTGTGATGAAAGCAGCTATGGAGGGCAGGGTGACTGCAGCCTCCGTTGCTCTAACCGGTTGGGGAACTGGCGCTGGTGGTGTTGGCGCACCCGATGGAGCCGGCGTGGGGGCCGGTCCGGGTATGTTGTGTGAGAGGCTTCTTGAGGACGGTGGTGTCTGGGGTGACCACTGGCGGGTGCCGAACTTTGTTGTTTTGATGAAGGCGAGCATTGCTTGGCGACCCTTCTCCGTGAAGAATATCTTTTGGATGTCCAGCGGTTCTCCGATGTCGCGCTGGAGCTGGTCTTGGGCGTCACGAAAGGCCGGGCAGTTCAATGAAATGTGGATGACCGTCTCTCTTTCCAAGCGGCAATGTCTACATAAATCCGAGTCGACCTTCTTCGCGTGGAGCAGAGCTGGGAGGTAGTTCCCTCTACCCATCAGGAGGTGGTAGAAGGCGGTGGTCAGTGATCGGGGGCCTTTGATGGGCTTGCGAATCGCTACTTTGCTGCCACCCAGTCCGCTGTAGTGTTTGCCGCGGGGGCCGGGGTCTCCATCGTCGTCTTTGCACCTGGGGCGGGTGAAGCTGGTTTGCCACTCCGTCATGGCTGTTTCGCGCATGGTCCTCTTAATGTAGCTGGCAGTGACCTTTGGTTTCTCAATGAAGGACAATTGAAGTGCTTCCTTGGCGCGTTGGTCGACAAACTCGTTGCCGGGGATTTCCATGTGACCTGGGCACCATTGGACAATGACGTTGGCGTTATTCAGAGAGGGCGGGAGGCGGCGTACCATCTCAGACCAGTAAGTTGGCTCGTCTAGTCGGCGGATTGCTGCTTGGCTGTCGACAAAGATATAGACTGTTGGGGAGCATTCGACCAAGTCTCGGATGTATTCGATGGCTTTGAGGAGGGCGTATGACTCGCAGTCGGCGACTTCTAGATAGGGTCCAAGAGGGCCGTTCATTTGGGCGATTGGCTTTTGGCCTTGGAAATGAGCGATGGCGAAGCCGGTGGTTTTGCCTTCTTTGGAGCCGTCGGTGTATATGACGTCGCACTCCTCTAGTGCGTTCTCGTC
>MJMS01000041.1:116155-206422 GCA_002018275.1 Huntiella bhutanensis | reverse complement strand
CCTTATAAGCGCTGATATCACTGGCACTAATAACTAAAGACCAAAGGATCCACATTTTTGGCGCAGTGGTACTGACATGCTCCCAAAACGCTTGCAAACCGCCGGTATTCTTGTCACAGTGTAGGAAACTGTGTATCATGTCAACTCGATATTCCGATTTATTAGCGTTGTTATCGTTTGATATAGAGCTGTCTAAATAATCTCGTGTTTCTATGTCACAAAATGATTGTGAATCCCAAAATTATAAATATGTATTCAGTTGATCATCCGACTTTGAAAAGATATCATCAATCTTCAGATTCGTAAATTTCTGGGTTTTCAGCTAGGGCTTGAGCCTCTTGAACCTCCTCTTGCTGCTCGTGCTCGTCATCCTCGCGGATCGCCGCCTCGTCCCCCTCGTCCATCTCGTCCAACAGGGACAACCCGGCCAACCCGTCCATCCCGTCCACCCGGACCACCTCGGCCGCCTCGGGCACCTCAATCAGCTCCGTATCATTATCCTCTTCGTCCCCGACAGGCAGGTTTTCTATTTTTTTCAAGAGCGCGTGTCAAGAGTGTTTATATTCTTCGACGGATTCCTCTTTGGTATTCTCCCTAAGAACCAACGTCTCAAGAACCACAGAGTTCTCTCTAGACACCGACCTCTCTCTGGAGGGGGGCTCCAGCTCTCTACCCCGCGGCTGTGATTACCGGTTTTCCTGCCGCGACTGCTGAGCTATGCTCACTATATCCTTTGGCACACCACTAGAACTAGGTATCGCCAACGGCTGCTGTGGCCCGATTTCCATCGCGTATCCAGATTGGATCATGTACTGGAAATCCAGCATACGCTTCAGTTGCAATACGTTATGTTCTATGACGGCTTTATAGTGTAACAACACTTACAGTGTGGAAACCTCCTCCTGTTCCGACATGGGATTCTGTATCAAGCGGTTAAGATGATCCAACACATGCTCTTGTACCGTGGCGAGCTGGAGGCTCAGCTGGCGCTGCTCTTCAGCCAACTCCATGGTACTCGAAATTACATTCTTCATTTGCTGTGTCAAAGATGGCGGCGCAGGAAGTTCATGGACTATCGGCAAAGCTCCCGGTACCCTATATCGACTTGTCTCATGAGGGGGTGTAACCTCCTCAAAAGTTTCGACGGAAAAGACGCCGGTGTAATAGTTGTTGGCTGGCATGTTGGTGGTTAATGAATGAAGTAAATGAGATAATTGTGTTGATAGATATGCTGTTTCCAAGATAGTTGGTATCGTATGTATGTTGTCGTGACAATATTTCAAGGAATATAACTGAACAAGTACATATGTAATCCTCAATCCCCTAGTTTTCGCACGGTGCTTATGATGTCGTGTATACGTGTGGAACAAAGTATCACAGGTGACTTGATTCTTATATTTATCATTAGCTATATAATAAATAGCAGTCCTATACACATTCAGTCCAATACATATGGAGACTTCATTACAAGCTACCTCTCTGATATATAAGCAACGCTGGCCCTCAACGGTGAAGATACCGACTTGCGCCCGGTACGCTCCGGCGTGCCGCAGGGGTCGCCGTTATCGCCCATTCTGTTCATCACCTTTATCGCTAGCATGCACGAACAGATCGAAGATGGTATACATGGCGTCACGGGAGTAAAGTTTGCCGACGACACTAATGTTTTGGTCTGCGCCAAGTCGTGCGAGGAAGCGGAGCAGAAGATTGTGGAAGCGTATTCACAGTTAGCAACATGGGCCACCACTCGCACAGTGGTCTTTGAGCCTGCCAAAAGCACGCTGTTAGCTTTGAACCGGCATACTTACAACAAGTGGAAGGACTGGGTGTTGCTGCTGGGTGGTCAACATATCTACGCTACAGACAACTCCATATTCCTGGGTGTGCAACTTAGTCATCTCGGTGCAGGCAAGCTATACGTTGACGCTGTGCTCACTGGGGTCAAGATGAAGGTTCATTTGCTTAACGACCTGACTAAACAGCTAATGGTGGGATACGAAACGTTTCGGATAGTTTGGAGAACGGGAATGAGGCCGGTATTAACATATTGCCCCGCAGCCTTGGCCCACGCCGGGGTGTTCCAGTCTCAGATGCTTGAGCTTGAACGCGCCCAGTCGAAGGTCCTGCGGGTCTACACGGGGGCGATCAAATCCACAGCGCTCCCTAGATTGCGATTGGAAGCGGCGTGCGAGCCACTCCAGGAATACCTCGTCCACCGCGCCGCGCGCAGTGAGGCTCGGGTCACGGAGTCGCCCGCGTGGATGGCAATCATTTGCAACATCACAGTTGCCACGGGCACATCCCCCGCCGTCCCTTACCCGCGCTCCGACTATCAAATCAACCACAACGTTCTGCGCTTCAACGGTGATGAAGGCAAAAGAAGATGGATGGCGGACAACAGAGGTGCCAGTCGTGACAGGGTCACGGCTCTCAATACCGATCCCGCAAGGGAAGCCTGGAACGACTGACCCTGGAAGCGAACCCGAGAAGTGAGGAAGAGCCTGTCATTAGAACTTAACGGCTTCCTAACAAGGCTGCGAACAGGTCACAATGGCCGCTCTAATGGCTATCAACGGGCTATCCACAAGCGCGACAATCCGGAGTGCCACTGCGGAAGACAACTACAATCTGCCTTCCACCTCGCAGTGTCTTGCTCCGAACTCGCTAGTGGCCGAACTTCGCTCAACTGGAGTGTCGAATACATGGAAGCCCAAGTCAGGAGTGACCCACTCAAGGCACTCACTGATCTGCTTGACCGTTACAACGATGCCTTGCTCCATCCGTTGGCAATTCTCATGCGGAAGGATCCGTTTACTCCCTCGCAACGGACAGAGCTCTTTGAGCTTGCATCGTCATAAGCAGCCTCTTGCGGTTCACTTGCACAAGAATCACGCCTCTTTACCTCTCTTCTCCCTTCGACTTCGCCTACACACGCACATTGGCTAAATCTCTCTTTGGTCTTTCTCTCGGTTCAGCTCACTGGTTCACTCTATTTGGTTTCTTTTTTTTCCTCTTTTTCCTACTCTCTTTCACCTTTCTCTCTCTCTTTTGTTACCTTTTTCGTCTACTTCACTCTTCTTTGCTTTGATTCCTTTTGTTGTCTTGTTTTTCTTGGTTTTCGGGTACGGATTGTTTCTTTTGGAGGCCGGTTATCTTCAGTTTGGTGAGGTTGGTTGTTGATGGTTCCTTCTTCGATGCAGTCTAGGTCTACGTGTTTGTACTCAGACAAAATTTCAGCCAGTATACACGAATCATTTCGTGTTGGCAGTCCTCTGACCGCAGTCTTATACATGATGTGCGGGGTTTTCCGTGGATTACCCGGTTTTTCACCCCCAACCAAGCGTTCATTTGCACACGTGATATTTCGCGTGGGGCGGCTCCCTTTTTTTGGTAGGCAAGCTCAAAATGTGAGCAGTACTTAACATAAAATTCCATAATATATCTTCTTCTTCTTCTTCTTCTATGGAGACTTCATCCCTATGACCCCATTAAGAGTTTCCAAATAGCCATCCCTGTCATCAAAGGATGACAATGGTACCTCGTGGTAGTTAGAAGTTGATCCATGCAGAATGATGGGTGGTTAAGCTTTGTAGGGTACCAATGTGTCATGTGTAGAGCTTTAGTAATATAAATTTATCGATATGCGGGGCTTGAAGGGAAATTTAGACTGTCATTCATGTACGTAGACAGTTAAATCTGACAGCAAAACCTTAGGCGACCTGCTACAGTGTGGTTATCACTGTGAATATCAGAGTATGGAGAAAGGGTCAAGATAGTTGTATTTGTTATCGTTCAGTTACTCTCCGATCAGTTATATATCTAGAAGAGAGGGAGAGATTATATACTCACGTCCTCAGCGACAACTTAGTAACATAATCCCTGCATCCCAGAATGGGGAATCCCGTGAAGGAATTGGTCACGTGACTTCGCGATGCAAGACATCTTTATGCCCCAATTGACATGACATTTGTTATAGAGCTGTGACTGTGGGATATTGAGGGTCAAGGCACGTTGGAAGTATTTATACAGGTGTAACCAGTACAAGCTACAATGATCAACACGAACAAGACAGGTTGTATATTCTAAATCAAAGCATTTCTCATTTGGAACATCTGTGTAGGCATTGTGGAGGACTATATCTACTCATCCGATAAATTTGAAAACAGAGGTGAACTCCTCATCATTAAGTAACTCTCCCACCTCCTCAGGCGTCAAGCAAAGGAGGATAGTGCTGTCTCCTTTAACATCCGGGGGCATGAATGCCTTCCCTCCCTTCCAGGTGGCCACTTGTCCCATACGAACAGCCTCTGGAGCTGATCCACTTCCAAAGGTGAACTTAGAAATATCATGGCGCCGCCAACTAGTACCGCCACAGTCGAACTCGGGATTGACTGGGACTACGTTCCCCAGGCGTGGAACTTCGGGGTTTTGGAGATATTTCGCCATCATCCGGGCAACGTCAACATAATTAAAGGGCTTAGTAGTGTCCAGGGCCTGACGGAGCTTCGCAGCCAATTCACCGAGAGGGGCCTTGAGAATCTCACCCAAGGGTAGATGAACGACAGACCCAGACATAGAGAGACCTGCGTGATCAGCAGGAAGACCGAGAGCCTTGCGCATGTCTACTGTACGAGCACAGCCTATAGGACGCTCGTGTAGATCTTGCGGGTAGTGCCGAGCACGCATGAGATGCTGCCAGTAGAAGGCGAGGATGACGTCGTCGGTACTGAAAAATGGAGTTGAGATGGGCTTTGTCTTTTCAGCATCGGCTTTCAGAGACTTAATTGCGGAGGATGTAGCTGTGAATGCCACCCAGTTGACATTCTTGTTGTTTGGATGGTTATACATGCCG
Source organism: Huntiella bhutanensis (assembly GCA_002018275.1). Taxonomy (NCBI): domain Eukaryota; kingdom Fungi; phylum Ascomycota; class Sordariomycetes; order Microascales; family Ceratocystidaceae; genus Huntiella; species Huntiella bhutanensis. The sequence goes on along the minus strand of MJMS01000041.1, from coordinate 201,570 downwards.
ATCTCGAAGGGGAACGTAGGGAATTGGAAGTTAGGCGGGAGTACAACATCAGACACATCGATGAGATTCTCACGGGGACGATTGGCGTTTTCGATTTCCTCCTTGGTAATTTCCTCGTCTTCACAAAGCCGTGAGAGCATACCAAGAATACTACCCATCCCGGTGACATCGTGCAAAGCATGGTGGGCGGAGCAAGATAACACCGTACCGCCGCGCAACTTGTTTAGCTGGATGAACCAAGCTGGGCGGATGTCGTTTTCACCATAACCACCAAGTTCATGGCCCACACCCGGTGAGCACTCGCAATAGTCTGTAGTGGGAATATGGCTCATAGGAAACCCACGAGTGCGAAGTTCAGAGTAGCTAGGATGAGCGTCATCCTTGGTCCAGTCTTTGATCCGTAGGTACTCATGGTTGCTTGGTGTGAGATATGGGCGACCAGCATTGGGGAACGGCTTCATATTCCAGCCGATCCAAGGCATGACGGATTCCAGCTTAGAGAGGTTGTCCTGGAGTCGACGTGAATCAATGGGCTTGGGGAAGAAGTAGTGAGCCATGGCCCGGTAATCGTATATGTCGACATGACCAAAGGCATCGACGTAGAAGGGGTTCGGGATCTTTGAAACGGCGGGGACACCCATCGTGACGGCAAACAGCAAGCTTGATGATAGAGGGAATAAACCGGTAAGGTAGAGGTTGACAACGTTTCAATAGAGTTTAAAGTGAACACAGGCACACACGGTTTGTATATAAGCACAATTTGACTGATGCCCCGCCTGTTTGCGCACTAGACATAAGGTTAGGGCTACCAGGAGTCTTGGCACATATACTAGAGTATAGAGGCACACGCCCCTCTATTTTATTGATCTCTCCATGGTGTGCAGTCAACACCCCACTGGTGTGTAAGTCAAGCCCAATTTCTCCCTTATCTTGCACTCCGGAACCACCTCCTTTTGTTGCATACTTGAACTCCGGAACCTCCACGTTTTGTTGTGTACCGGAGCTCGGCGACCTCACCTCTTAACCGGTCTCCTGAGTTCGCTGCTGAGCCGTGTTGATTCTTTCAGCTGTCGATGCGCATCAGCGAGCTTACGACTACGTCATTGTTGGAGACTCTTGCCGTGTCAATGTCTCGGTGTTCCGTGTTCCATCTCTCGCCACTCTCAGTTACGTCCTTGGCACGTTTGGTTATTTTGTTATCTGGCTTTCTATGATAGAAATGTGTATGTATACTTGGCGGATTGGACATGAGAAAGGTTATGTTTGGAAGTAAAAGATCAGGTTAAATTCACTAGACACTCCGTTTCATATAAATTCTATTTCACTCCCCTTTATATTTATTAACATACAGGACCCACGGACAATACTGGGAAGAAGCTTCATCCCTTGTGCCTTGCGATCTGGTCGATTCTACCAATCGAAGTTTGCATATACCCCTGTTTATTCAAATGTCGTTGGATGGTAACACATACCAATTGGTACTTACACCCCCAAAAGAAATGGCATGCTACGTGTTGTACTGGAGATAAATACGCACTCGCGGGACAGTTAATCCGCAGCCAGGGAGAAATTGCTACACCGCAAGAACGCCACTTTCATAATCTGCCGGCACGGAAATTGCAATAGGTTCACGCTAGAACGCGGAAGGTCGACGTTCCATACCTGGCCATGCTGAAGAATGCCTCGACATGTTCCTACGGGCCGCACAGATCCCAAAGCAACTCCATGGAAATCCATTTTCTCATGGTGACGTCATAGGAGTGACCCCTGCAAAGAAGTCTGGGTGATTGATCAGTTGTGGGATATTACGTTTGGAGCTGTTGCCCGACTATTGTGATATACGGGCGCTTAGTATTTTGGGGATATGGTCTCTCCCTCTCTCCCTCTTTCTCTCTTCTTCTCTTTCTTCTTCTTTTAGTTAGATAACTGAATATACTGTGACCATACGATAACTACTACAACTATCTTGATCCCTTCTTCATACTCTGATATTCACAGTGATCACCAAAACGATTGCATCCCTGTACAAGTGTATGTAGAAAGCACACCCGCCGATGAAAACACACTTTTAGGACCAACTTTACACCTAAATGTCATGTATGGCCTGAGCGCCAGTACATGTCTATTTATTTATTTATTGATTTAGTTCTATAAATTCTGCTTCTGTGGTAGCTAATCGACCCAATCCCGTTGAACAACTAGACCGAGGAAAATACGCAACATGTGAATAAGTCACAAATGCTCAAAAGACGACATAGTGGGAGTGAAAAACCGGATATACACCCCCGGAAAACCCCGCACATCTCACATACTTGCAGTTCAAAGACCGCCAATGCAAAATATCATTGCATGTACTGACTGGCATTTCGCCTGTGTACATACACGCTTGTTGCTCGAAACCTGGTGGCGTGTAGAACACCTCCACAGGCAAAGAGCACCATAAGGGGAAGGGAGGACTCATACTGCATACAGCAGCATGAGCAAAATCAAAAAAAGAAGGAAGGAAAGTCCGCAAGGTGAACCAAAGAAAGATGATATCGAAGAAAAAAAGGGAATAAAGGAGCAAATGAAGGGTGTGTGTGTAAAGACAATATAAAGAGAAAAGATAAAGAAAGAAGAGAAGAAAGGTGCTTGTTATGTCGTCGTGAGTTCCAACAGCTACGATTGTTGTGAAGGTGTAAAAGAGTCGTCACTTGCGATGATTGCTAACGGATGCCTAAGAGCGTCATTGTATCGGCCATAGAGATCGGACACAGTTCCCCTCGCATCCTCGAAAAGCCGCCTTTTCAGAGTATCAATACTCCAGTTGAGCGGCACCCGGCCGCTGGCCAAGTCCGGACAGTCCACCGCCAAATAAAAAACCGTTTGCCTCCTCCTCCCACAATGGCAGCTAGCATCGTCGTGCCTACCGATAGCCTCCTGAAAACCAAAAAGTCCGTCCGTCATGACCCGTCCGAAGCCTCGTCAAAAACCCATTGAGCTCCAATGTTAGCCCCTTCCGTATCTTTCTCACTCGTCTCCATTGCCAGTCCGTCCACGCTTCTCGGCCAGGATCCCTAGAAAGAGCATCAACTCTCTCACGCCCGGCGCTCCTCCGCTCCAGCATCCACCTCCTCTTTCTCGCATCTCCCACAAACCTGAGAACATTAACCTTGCGCTGGTATTCTGACCGAGGGAAAGATTCGTCGGGTGAAGTACCGGTTGCTCGCACAATCTGTGTGAGAACTGACGTCCATGCGGGGGATTCCATAACCCGGGCCTCGCTACGGGCAGCGGTGAACCAAATATTCCTGCAGTGGTTCGCAAGCAGCTTCAATACGAAGGCGGGGGAGAGGCGTACTATTTTGAGCACCGGTGTATACGCGTAGAGCTTCAAACTGGGCAGCCTCCAGCTTGTCCATCTGGACTTGGGAGATGCCAGCGTGCGCTAATGCTGCGGGTACATATGTCAAAGTCGGCCTCAGCCCCGTCTTCCAAAAAATGCGGAGTGTCTCATACCCCACCTCTGACTTCCGGCCAAGACTCTTAAGCAGTCGCACTCTTTTGTTGACGGCCTCGAAGACAGCCTCTCCTTGGAGTTTGCCCGTCCCTGATCGGTGAAGATGCATACCGAGAAACCGTACATATCTATTAGCATAGCGGGAATCCCCTCACTGGGTTTTACTTTTCCCTTTTTAATCAACCAATCATCTCAAGTTATTATATCTTTGCCGTTTCTTCCACCCGTTCCACATTTAGGTGTAAAGTTGGTCCTGAGTCTCGTGGGTCCCCGCCGATAGAGTTGCAGGGGTCATTCACGCCCATTCGGAGGGTTTTCCAAGCGAGCTCTTTTGGGAAAGTACAACGAGTGCCAGATACAATGTTTGACTACTACATACAAAAGATTCTACTTGGTTTTCTTTGGATCTATCTTGTGTCTTACCAAGCTATCACCATTTATGTGACAACCTTTTTCAAGAAACTGTTGGAAAAAGAGCTCGTTCGGAAGTACCGGTGAAGTCAAAGGAAGCTGAAGGTATCAATGATACTGAAAGCATCAAAGAGACAAGCTGTGTCAAAGAAGTGAGCTGTGTCAAAGAAACAAGAGGGGGTGAGAAACTGATAGTTCAGATGCACCCCTTTGTTAGAGCAAGTATAAATGGGGGCTGATGCTTCCTAGGTTATAGCTACTAAAAGAATACAAGATGACTTCAACTTAATTCAAAAGCAACTGAACATACATACATATGTAGATACATCCCGATCACTTGTTTCTATGTACGACCCAACACAGCGTAGCTTCCTTCCAAATGGGGACTTGTGTTCCCAAACTGCCATGAAAGATATGTCCCAAACTGGGGTGTTTCAGAGCCTCGACTTCGCTAGGCGGTTAGTGCAAATAATCCATGACAGGCATCCACATATAAGGCCGAGACTCATCTAAGTGAAGAATTGAAGTGATATATTTATGATCTATAATTAACTAACCAATTTGAAGACCTTCACGAACTCTTCATCTTCAAGCAAACTTCCCATCTCAATGGGCGAAAGACAAAAGTTCACAAACGAGTTGCCGTTCGCGTCCGGAGGCAACAGAATATACCCACCTTTTCCCGCCCACAGATGACCCTGCCGAAGCGCATCGGGACCCGCACCCTGACCGAATGTCAATCTAGAAATATTCTGGTTCCTCCAGCTACTTCCACTGCAGTAATAGTCATTATCAACCTCGAAGATGTTAGCAACTCGCCCCATTCCTGGCTGCTCAAGATATTTGACCGTCATCTTGGCAATATCGACAAAGCTGCCTGCCTTAGTTGTATCAAGATCGCCGCGAAGGAGGGCAGCAAGATGGCCGAGTGGAAGATTTCTCACATCCGCCACACGCTGATTAGTAGTTGCGGCGGTTATAGCGATTCCAGGGTGATCTTCGGGGAGGCCCAAGTGCTTACGGACGTTCACGGCCCGCATGCAGGTACTGCTGTTTTCAAGTTGTTCGGAGGTAAAGTCGCGAATTCGCATAAGATGACGCCAGTAAAACGCCGTGATGGCATCGTCCGTACTGACAAAGGGAGTAGTCTCTGGCTTGGTTTTAACTGCTTCGTCCTTGAGCGACCTCAAGGCATCAGGTGAAATACAGAAGCTTCGCCACCCTCTAGCAGCATTCGCATGCGTGAGTCCATGCCCACCATCTGGGTTGGACGGGAGAACGAACTCAGAAGGCAACACAACATCTGCCACGTCAATGAGGCCAATGCGGCTTCGGTTTGCATTCTGAATTTCGACTTCACTCAAGTCACCACCACTGCAGAGACGAGACAGCATGGCTAAAACCATGTTGCTTCCAGTCATGTCATGAAGGGCGTGATGCACTGAGCAAGAGAAGATGGTTCCACCGCGGATTTTGTTGATTTGAATAAACCAGGCGGGACGAACATTGTCACTGGCGTAGCTGTCGCCCAGAGTATCATGACCGCGGCGGGGAGAAATCGGACTCCAGTCAACGTCAGCCTTTTCGCTCACTGGGAAACCCAAAGCACGCAGCTCAGCATAGGTAGGGTGATATTCGTCGCTGGTCCAGTCTTTGATAGCAAAGTAAGGGTGCGTTCCGGGTACGAGGACGGGGTGGCCTGGATTAGGAAAGGGAAAGATATTCCACGAGAGCCACGGGATGAGGGCAACGAGCTTGGAAAAAGAAGCTTCTACAAGAGAGGCGTCGATGTCTTTAGGATAGAAGTAATGGACGACGGTGCGGAAATCAAGATCATCACAGCTGCCCAGAACATCAACTGGGAACGGATTGGGAATGATAGAAACGCGCATGATGGCTGAGATAAGATATGGATGTATTGATATGAGATTGAGGGTGAAGATCTAGACAGAGAATTCCCAGCTCAGTAAGATCACTAAGGGTGTTTATAGCAAACGGTCCGGCGTCCCGGAATGACTAGCTGACCAGCAGTCGGCCTCACTATCATTCCGCGGGTCCGTTTTTAAGTTCCCATTACCGTCGGCCGTTAGCATCCCACCCCCCGCATTGGGTTATCGGATGCTTAAAGCAGCCGAGTAACGGACAAACAACAACACACCACCCATATGTGAAATCATCGACACATCTGCATACTGCATTTGAACAGGATCGTCTCGTCGGGCAACCATATGTGCCGCCTTGACCTTGGAATGTGAGGCTCAAACTTTTCAACTAGATGTTTTCCTCGGTGGAGACAAACGGTGGATACGATGCCATGGCAGATTGCACGGACATAGTGGTCTATTCGCTATTCTACGATCTACCGCTGCATTTTGAACTGGCACCTCATCCAACCCCGGTCATATATCTTTAAACTCGGAACGCACCCGAGATCCCATTATTAATCCAGATCGCATTGATAATCAGGGGCAAACTTTGGTTCCACGGTTGGACCTCAAGGGGCAGCCGGTTGGGTGTTGAGATATATGCACATGCTCGGTATTGCTTACATGTTTCTCCCACGATTGATATGGCCCTAATGAAGTTAGCTTTCAACGAGATACCAAATAATATTGATAGTGGAGAAAAAATAAAGAAGGAATACGCAATGTACTCTATGAGTCGACGCCTTAATGGCTTATTGCTCATATATGCATATCTCTATTGATATATTCAGTACTGCAAGATATTAGCCACACACTTGGATACTTCGCAGTCTTGATTCCATCGTAAACAATTGCATAACCGCCGGTATTCTTGTCACAGTGCAGGAAACTGTGTATCATGTCAACTCGATATTCTGATGTATCCGCGTTGCTATCATTTGAGATGCAGCTGTCTAAATAATCTGGTGTTTCTATGTCACAAAATGATTGTGAATCCCAACATTATAAATGTGCATTCAGTTGATCATCCGAATTTGAAAAAATATCATCAATCCTCAGATTCGTACACTTCCGGGTCCTCGGCTAGGGGTTGAGCCTCCTCAACCTCCTCGTCCAACTCGTCCAACAGGGACAACCCGTTCATCCCGTCCACCCGGACTACCTCGGCCGCGTCGAGCACCTCAATCGGCTCCGTATCATTATCTTCTTAGTCCCCGACAGGCAGGTTTTCTATCTTTTTCAGGAGCGCGTGTCAAGAGTGTTCATATTCTTCGACAGATTCCTCTTTGGTATTCTCCCTAATAACCAACGTCTCACGAACCACAGAGTTCCCTCTAGACACCGACCTCTCTCTAGAGGGGGGCTCCAGCTCTCTACCCCGCCGCTGTGCTTACCGGTTTTCCTGCTGCGACTGCTGAGCTATGCTCACTATATCCCCTGGCACAGCACTAGAACTAGGTATCGCCAACGGCTGCTGTGGCCCGATTTCCATCGCGTATCCAGATTGGATCATGTACTGAAAATCCAGCATACGCTTCAGTTGCAATACGTTATGTTCTATGACAGCTTTATAGTGTAATAACACTTCCAGTGTGGATACCTGCTCCTGTTCCGACATAGGATTCTGTATCAAGCGATTATAATGATCCAACAAATGCTCCTGTGCCGTCACGAGCTGGAGGCTCAGCTGACACTGCTGTTCAGTCAACTCCATGGTGCGCGAAATTATATCCTTCATCATTTGCTGTCTCGAAGGTGGCTACGCAGGAAGTTTCTAGTCTGTCAGCAAACATTCCCGTGTCCTATAAGGGATTCTCTCATGAGTTGTAACGGGCTCATTAGAATTTTCAACGGAAAAGACGCCGGTGTGATGCTTGGTGATTGGCATGTTGTTGGTTAATAAATGAAGTAAATAAGATAACTATGTTGATAGATATGCTGTTCGTAAGATATTTGGTATCGTATGTATATTGTTGTGGCAATATTTCAAGAAGTATAACTGAACAAGTATGTATGTATGTATGTGTGTGAGTGGTGTGTAAAAGGTGACCCACGTCATCTAAGCCATGTCAAATTAACTCAGTTATCTGTCAGAGTAAGGGTTATCACGTGGTCTAAGTTTCGGCACAAAAGAGCCACATGGCTCACAACATGGAACAGGTGAGGGGTAAATGAGGGGAAAAGGGTTCTAAGTAAGTATATAAGGAAGCCCTGATGAGTAGCTAGCTCACATGAATAGAGAGAGAAAGATTATGCGTTCCCCAATTAGTTCACCAGTTACATATCACTTCATCACTATCCGCCATTCAAAATCTATTGTACATACCTGCCAATCCTCAACCCCCTAGTTTTCGCACGGTGCTTAGCGAGGTAGGGTTATTAGCCGAAACTTGACAGTGCGGGCGTGTTGGTTATGGCATTAACACTGTGCGGTAGCACTGTGCTCACCCTATAACTGTAGGGACCCTACTACTTAACGACATCAACAGAGACTCTGCTTAATATTACGGATATTTATTCAATGGTGGCGCTTGTTAAACTTGCGGGAGGGTTCATCTATTCTAAACTCCTAGAAGCCATTTCCAAATACTATAGTATACACATCCTACGACATACATAAGCATTTAAGTTTAGACCCAGCTATTCTAGCCCATACTTTGTTCATAGTCCATGGTTATATAGGCTATGCCATAGTGTGGTGAATTTTACTTGTCATGATGCCACAACTATGCAGCCTTTAACAATTGCCTATTCCCTAGCTCTCCATTTACTACAATTCACTAGTAATACGCACCCTATGTGTAGAAAAGTAGTTGGTTGTGTCAGGTACTTCGACAGAATAAATTCTGTATTATTATGAGGGTAATCACCGAAAAGTGATAATGGTGAGAATAGAAACGAACTAGCCGATGTGTTATGTAAACGAGCCAGATTTGTGCCAGATACCGTCACCTTACTAAGGTGGCTTTTACTGAATCACCGAGGCAAATTTCCTCTCATTGATAGTGTCGCCAGCCTCATTTTCTAACTCTCTACCACACTGGATATGTCAAGTTGACACAGTTAGTATCCCGGATATTTCCTGAAGCTCGCCCCTGAAATCAGTCACGTCACTTTTTTTTCTCATCCTAAAGAAATATGGAACGACATATTGTTTATTTATTAACATATTTCAACTAACAGCTCCCCAAATCACAGTTCCTCAAATAATGACCGGCGTATTCATAAGTCGGATCGACCCTCTATGTTGGGAGCTAGACTAACCCACCAGCTTGAGAACATCAGTGAATTCCTTGTTGTCCAGCAAATTACCAAGCTCCACCGGAGAAAGGCAAAAAGCCACACATGATAAGCCATTAGCGTCCGGTGGAAGCATGACGCAGTTTCCTTTCACCGAGCCAATGTTTCCTCCACGGAGAGCATCAGGTCCAGCGCCACTCCCAAAGTCGAGATGGGAAATCTTTTGAGTGCGCCAGCTACTGCACCCGCAGTCATAGTCATAGTTGATATTCATGAACTTGCCAAGTCGGGGCACATTCTCCTGGTCCAAATACTTGAGCAGCATTTTCGTCTGATCAATGAAGTTTCCAGGAGTTTTTATGTTAAGGCCTTGGCGTAGGCGGGCGGCAGCTTCACCGAGGGACCCAGTAACAATGTCACCAACTGTCGATTCCACACTGGCTGCGCCTGTGCAGATACCGGGATGGTCATCCGGAACACCAAGATAAGAACGCAAATTAACAGCGCGACCAAAGGACACAACGTGGCTATAATCAGAAGAGGGGTAGTTACGCGCGCGCAGCAGATGCTGCCAGAAGAACGCAGCCAGACTGTCGTCAGTGCTGACAAACGGGACATCAGCTGGCTTACTCTCTTCCGCTTTGCGCTTAAGAGCGATCAGAGCTTCTGATGTAACGGTAAACATTTGCCAGTGATAGTTGTTAGAGGGGTCGGAGTAGAACATCCCCTTGCTATCAGGGAAATCAGGCAAAGCAAAGTTGGGAGGAAGAGGGACATTAGAAACGTCTACCATTTTGGTTCGGGGGCGGTTGGCCGTCTCGATCTGCTCCGGAGTCAAGTCGATGTTGTTACAAAGCTGGGAGAGGAGGGTGAGAGTTTTGGTGACTCCAGACATATCATGGACGGCATGATGGGCGCAAACAGAAAGAATAGTGCCACCGCGGAGCTGGTTGAGTTGGAAGTACCACACGGGAAGGATGTTGTCTTTGGCGTAGTTACCGATTGCATGGGCTCGGTTGGGGGAAATCGGGAGGTAGACCTTGTCATCGAGCATACGCAGTGGGAAACCATGAGCCCGAAACTCAGCGTAGGTTGGGTGAGTTTCGTCGGTGGTGAGGTCGTTGACATTCAAGTACGTGTGTGTACCGGGAACAAGACGAGGCCAACCAGGCTCAGGGAAAGGAGCAACGGTCCAGGATACCCACGGGATGTCGGCGATGAGCTTGTCCAGAGCTGATTTGAAGACGGAAGCATCTATGGACTTGGGATAGAAATAATGAAGAGGAGTGTAGAAATCAAAGTAATCGGCGTGCCCAAGAGGGTCCACATAGAAAGGGTTAGGAATGGAAGTAGCGAGAGTTGACATGATGATAGTGCGATCAAGAATGTTGATTGATACAGTAAGTATTCTAATGATACAAGCCGTAATCGAGGGGGAAACATCTTACCTTTATACTACGTATATCGCCGTTCAACTCGATTACCATATTATCTCCGCCAACTCATACTTCATGATTGTCGACCATCTTGAGATTCGACCGGCCCCGAGAAGTGCGTCATTCTTGAAGAGACGGTGATCTTTTTCCCGTATTATACTGTTTAAGACCGAACATACTTGCCAAGTCCCGCCACATTGCTTGGCCGACACCGACAGTTGACAAAGCCGCATACAAAACATAAATATATGGGTAAATATTAGCCCCGAGTCCAGTGGAACTCCGGAAATACACAGACCGTCATTTTTGGTAAGACGTCGGTGTAAACGGCGAAGCGACATGGATCATTAAACTACAATTCATTGATTCCACCATATTCGGCGTTTAAGCACAAGAGGATTCTTTTATCCATGGAACACTCCGAATTGCCCCACATTACATGTGCTGACAGCTGGCATGAGATGAAAAAGTCCAAAACAAATTGCTAGTTCAATCTGACCAAAAAGGAATATCAAGGCGACCCCTAAAGAATTATTTGCGCGACATGAAAATAGTGAATTAAACAAAGCGCAATTCTTTTCTTGTTTTTCCACTTGTGTTTCCGGTGAGAATACTCCACTGTTTGCGACACAATGTTTACGGGTGCTACGTTAGCGCATAGGACATATTTTGAGCCGCTTCGACGGACGACGGCACATCCCGTAACCACAACATTACCTCCGGGTGAAAGAGCGGACGTGCTTAGTCTCGATAGCCATGATGTATTGTCTTACCTTGCCACGTTGACTATGGCGGGTGGACTCAGTGAGTGAATCCTACGGCTTAAACAAGGACTCCGATGAGTTTTAACCTCTTTTGACTATAGAGCGGCGAGTATCTTTTTTTGTATCTGAAAGCGACGTGCATGCGATCGGTACGTTCTCCCCTCCCTTGCAGACTATCCGCGCTCGCTAACACAGACCTAGCTCGAAATCTGATCGTACTCTGTCTCATCAAAGATGACTTCGATTTTTCCCAGAATCACTTGATCTGGGAAATCTATTTTCACTATCGGATCACTAGGCCCGCGCGGGATCTACTAATCTTCATTTTACAAACCGTCATTCGACTACTGAAGTATACTGAGGAAGGTGGATGGTCAGAGTCAAAGTATAGGAACGTGGTCACATTCGATGATCCTACTACCAAGTCACGAGTGTTGACTGTTTTAGAAGCCTGGCTAGGTTCCTTCACATCTCCAGATCAGAGTAGATACGCTGAAGACTATGCGCATTACATTCGCAGGTCCCACAACCCAGCATTTTGGACCGCCTTAAAACCCGGTGAGATCGCAACAATGCTTTCTGCTGGTAATTCCAAAGATTCTCTCCGTTTGACCCATATTTTGCGTCGAATCGGCGAGACTTTCTGGAAGGACGGTACTTGTTATCCACAACCAAATGTTGTCAGCTATAACCCACTCTTTCGCACAACTAACCCCCATGATCTACTTCATCCCGAGACGCACCCACTTGCCCCCTTCCATCTTTCACTTGCCACGGTCGATTTTGAGTACGATCAGCCCAATGTATCGGGCCTCGTGTTCCCTCAATTTAACTTCGATGATGAGCGAGACAAAGCGGTTCTGCAGATGGCACAGGAGGAATTCAAAGGCCTGTGTCGGGGGTTCCTCCACCATCTTCGCAGGCATGATGATTTCACCAAGTACCGGTATCGTGTGATTGTAGCTGAGCCATTGGCATCCTGCTACTCATGGTTTCCTCTTCGAAAATGTATAAAGGAAAGAAATGCATCAACAGGTCTCTACCGGGACAGATCAGGGTTTGAACCTCTGTACCGAACGTACGACTATGAGACATTTGGAAAGGATAGCCCGTTTTCAATCATTGATACCGGCAATTTATCCGATCGTCTTGGGCCGCTAAATTTGCTGGCAGCAACCGCGCCTTTGCTTACTTGGCAAGTTGGTGCGACTATCCTTACGAGTTCCACAGTGATGGCTACCCGGGGCTCCAATGAGAGTATCGCGGAACCAGGTATCTGGCAAAGATTGTTTTTGGATAAAGACAACTTTCTCTCACCTATAATAGGGCTGATCCCGGTTGTTGACATGTCAACATACGCACCACAACCAATCATCGATTCACCCAAGTGTAAGTGGCGCACTGTCAATATCCTATGGAAACGACCTCCGGCGGCCGAACCAGCAAATCCATTATTGTCCGGATCGAAGGGTGAGTTAGGACGTTGGCTCGCTGCATTCTATTATAGCCTGGAGGATTATGCCCGTGGAACCCATCCAGAATTCAGCGTTAAGCAAGAATTTGAGGATTTCAATAGTGATGGGCATATCTGGTACACACGCCTGACATTCCTGGCCCTCCTTGAGGCTTCACGCTCCTGTTTAATGACACCCAAAGGAGAGTGGATAACTATTGTTCAAACTGCTATGGACATTCTGTTTCACCAATCTCCATTCAAGATATCCCTTATGTCGGAGCACGAGACTATCCTTTTAGGTCCTCTCTATTATACCTCGCTGATGGTAGTTCCCGACTGCCAACCAATCCGGCTAAATAGGCCTGACACAGATCCCCCGCCACCCAAGTACAAACCCAATACTTTTGGCAAACGGCATTCATGTGTGACTGTTGTTGTTCCGAGATCAAACATCAGTGGCCTGCTGGAGCGTCCCAAGACAGAAATGCCCGCGGAAATCCCATTAGTTGTCAAGATTATCGGTGACAGTGGACGGCGTTCTTCAGAGATCACGGTGCTCACCGTTGGTTTTGGTTCAATCAAGAGTTATGATCCCAAGGGTGAGATTGAGATTGAAACCGATCCACACGGTCCTCGTGGAAACTCTAACATGATTGTATCCTTCACTATTCCCATAATCTATACAATCTATTCACGCAGAGCAGTCAAGATTTCTATCCAAGTCTGGAATACCCCCAAACTTGATGCTCTACTTTACAAAGAGCTTGGTCCAGACTTGGAAATCTTCCAAACACCTATGGCCAATACTTCAGTTGTGTACGTCTCAGCGTTAATGCCTAACCAGAAAAGATTTCCCTTGTTGACTTCTTTTCCTCCTGCCATTCGGCGTTTCGATGGTCCTTATGAAGACCGCAGGATCGAATATTCGATCAAGCGTTTCAAAGATAGACCAGCTCAGGTCACTGCTCTTGTGCCTCTCGATGATCTCGTGCCTCTGGGGCCTGTTGACGCCAATGTATCGGTCAAGCTGCTTATGGTTCTCTCGCCGTACAATCAGCTAGCTCAAAACATTGCGATGGGCTATCTGCCAGTAGGCTTCCCATTGCCCCTTGACCCCTACACTATTACTGTTCAAATCCCAGATTTAGAGGGCCCAATCCGGTTGACTGGCGAGCACGCTTCGTGGAACCCTATTATGAGCAACCCCCACATGGCCCTTGTTCTCCGGAAATCTCGTCTTGGTGAGACCGTCATCTGGGGAACTACATACTGTAACCTCGGTGCTATGCCGCGTGTTCTGATAAAGACGCACCGCTCTGCTGAGCATATCAACGCACAAGTCAGATCAACGTGGGCACTTGAGAAACCATCAGACTACCACAGTATACCTAATGACCGCTATGCAACAGAAGATGTCTCCCTTCGGTATAACTACTCTGCCAATGTTCTTAAGATGATTTGGCACATCTGCAACGCAGAGTTATCTGGGCTATTCAATAATACGGGAGACCGCCTGTTTGCCATCACTGACCAATGGGGGAAGCTCCGACGATTATATTTCTATCTCTCGGCCATTCGCCTGGATATGGTAACCGGTCTTTACGTCCTCGACGGCGCCGTCATCGTGAATGACATAGAGAACTTTGAAGCCATCCAGGCTTTAGATTGCCTACCATCTGCCTCTATCAACGCACATTCAGTTGCATTAGAACGGTGGAGACTAAACACGGCTATCAATGCAGAGAGATGTCGTACCTGGGAACATGATATCATGAGGTGTGAATATGCTGATCTGGGACAAGTCCCTATCTCCCATGACTTCACGAAAAAATTCCTGTGCTCGTGTGGACAGGGACAGTTCCCAGGTGGATTTTTCAAGGATTGTCCGCTGGTTGGACAGTTTGGTCACTTGATGACTCGGGTGGGAATTCCGGCTATCTTCCCATTTGCGCATAGTTCGTCGGGAAATCACGAATCTAGACATGACCATTAGAAAAGGCATCGGTCCTGATAGTGTATTTGTATCGATAGTTTTGCCAGATATTTAATTTTAAAGGTGTCGACAAATGTTAACATGTTTCTCCAACTACATTTGTAGCCTATGTGTGCCCAAAAAACGTTATGTTATCGAAGATATAACCACTTTTCACTCAGAGGATATAAATTTCGATATTCAAACAGCCCTCTAACCGACTAGCCTAAACAGCTACACCAATCCAGACCAACCCCTCAACACCCCTTGACAATGACTCCCAATCAACCTTAATGCAGAATAAAGGTTTTGTAAGCAGCATGGTGTGTCCTAGGCTTCCGAGTAAAGAAAGCCTTGTTCACCGGCTTCCGCATCTTTCTCCGAGCAATCTTCCGATCCTTTGTCCGTTCCTTAGCTGAGCGATACCTCTTGCACCCAAGAAGCTTCCTGGACTTAGCGACAGGCTTGTCATGGGCCGAGTCCTGAGATCTCTTACGCTTCAATACGGGACGATAGGCTAATGAGAAGCTATTATTTTGACGCTTCTCCAGTTCAGCTTCACGTAGTGCTTTCCGCCCTTTGGTCATGTTGGACTTGGTACGCTTTGTTGGCTTCTGGTACTGGATACGTTTCTTCTTGTTACCTGGAGTCGGGGAGGGCTGGCCGGGAGCGATAGCGCGATATCCTGAGCGGCGTAGAGAGTGCTTCAAACGGAATGACTTTAGCGTTGTGAGGGATTGTAAAGCCATAGGACGAAGCCACCCCAGTTTATGCAAATAGCGGATTTCATCCTCTTCGTCCTCTACGGATTCGGTTTCATATTCGTGGTGCCCGACACGACGAACATGAATTACGTTTGGATGTTTGAGACCCTCAGGTGGCGTGAAAGCTTTAAACACAAGACTGGTGTACTTGCACGGATCTTCGCCGGATTGTAGATCCTGGGTTAACAACCTAACGACGAACACGCCACGATCAAGACGGAAACGAAGACGATCGTAGTCGAAGTGGATGCCGTAATGGTTATGGGTGAATCTAGCTTTCACACGGAGAATGACCTGCCGGTCACTCAGCTTATTTGCGAAACTAGAAGACAAGCCCATGCATTTCAATAAACGACGTCTCTTTTCTTGGTGAGTCTTAGCGTGTAATACTAGATGCTTGGTTCGAGACCCTGGATAGTCCTCATCCGGCCAAGAGGCCTTTTTGTGTACATTGGCCCATGACCAGGTAGGGAAGTTGTCGTTGACCCGGTTGGAAAGAGCAGCCGCTTTCTTTTTACCATGCGAGTTTCCAGACTTTCTGGGTTTGCGTGGGCGATCTGAGTCGTCTGAGTCATATGAATCCTCTGATTCATCTTGTTCCTCCGAGTCATCTCGTTCCTCTAGATCATCCGCGTCGTCGTCCAGATCATCTGAATTCTCAGAATCATCCGAGTCGTAGGGATAGTTGGAATCTTCTGAAGCACCATCCTCAATAGATTCAGCGGAGTCTATGGTGGTGTCCGAGGTACCGCTGAACTTTTTAACAGTGTTCCAGAGTAGGTTGTACATGAAGTTCCCAGTTTCGATGCCGTATAAGTGGTCAACACCGTAGGCCGTGAGGACAGGGGAAATGATAGCCAAGCGTTCCTCGGGGTTAGTCAACTTACGTCTGGAATAAAACTGGAGAAGTCGCGGCAAGGAAAACTGTTTACCGTCGTTATAATCTAGATGTTTAGACTGGCCAACTTCTGCTGAAAGATTAGGGTAAATGTTGGTGAAACCGTTAATTTGGCACATGACAGCGTAATCTGTAAGATATAGGCGGTATGGCGAGAGGCGGTTTTCAGCGAAAGTCCAGCAACGGGATACCCACTCGGGAGCAGGTCTATATTTCCAAAGCAACCAGTCGTCTACGTGATCCTCACAAACATCATCCGTGACATCGCCGTGTGCGGTTGGGTCGAGGAAGTTACGGGAATACCCGGGTAGTCCGGAGTGGATATCTTTGCTCAAGGCACACATCATGGTGAGGCACGATCTACCGAAGACCTGGTCAACGGACTCGAGGTGCTCTGCCTTCTCGGCCGGAGCATCCTGGACGATGCAATAACGATCGATCCAAATATATGGAATTTCTAAATCCCGGGCCAGCGTCATACACTCATAGAGAGTCTTCGACAGAATCTCCGTTGTGAGTGATCCAGGCTTGCGAAGTTCAGATAAATTGTCTTTGGTGAGCATGGTCTTGGCAGAAGTATCCCACCGATGACTGATTGCTGAGTATTTAACGTCGGTGTTTCCGACTCCGACAAGGCATTGGGTCTTGACGTCAATAAGTCTGAATGATGCAGGAAGATCTAAGAACTCACGTTAGCTACATGTGGCAGGTATAACATCAAAATACGTACTTCTGCCACTCTCAGCTATAGTTTTAGCTAAAATGCTCTCCCCCCGCCCATATTTCGATGTAAGCTTTTCTTTAAGGAAGGCAGGATTAAATCGAAGAGGGTTGAAGAAAGTCAATCCGAAGTTTTCGGGCCCTTGGTTGAGTTGTAAATCGAGCGTCATGTATTTCCGTTTGGTTGGGTTTGGTGGTTCAGGCCGTTTTTGATATGGCTGGTACTTTGGTAGGGTAGATTGTACCTCGGAAACTGGCTCATAGTAGATAAGTCGCAGACCGCGAAACTTGATTTTCAAAACTCCATCCTGTTCGGAAAGTGACACCTGGCGTGGTTGGAATTCAATGCACTGCGTCACAACTTTTACATTGGGGTCTGTACTTTCGTGATTGGCAGCGACAAACCCCTGTACAAATGCAAAGCATAAAGCGCAATCAGGTTTAAACCCAAGTCTTTTCATAGCTACGCCGTCAGTATCATTAACAGGGCTAGGCCACTTTGATGGCTTATCAGAGCCGCTTGTCGATTTTACATCACGAAGCTGTTTGATGTCGGCGTCGTTGCCACACCACCATTTGTTGCCACCCTTCGTCGGTGGCGGTAGGGACCACCCATATCCGTTGGCAGAATCGCCCTTGCCTCTTGTGTAGATGTAATCTTGGTTGTTGACGTAGTCATTGCTGCAATCTTGACAACCCTTCACAACCGTGATACGGAGGAGCATATCGGCACAAGGAGAACACCACTTGTGGGCTTTGGCGACCTCCTTCATTGTGCGGCGTTTATAATCGGCGCATAATGGTTGTGGGCCCGGACGGTACCGGTGGACCGGTCGGGGTGTTTTCTAACCGTGTTAGATTCGTACTTCAAACATGTTGCTTCACGTAACAGGCACTCTGTTTTCAAAGATGTCATACCTTCTTAGTTGTAGACTCAAAGCATAACGCCGAAGAAGAGTCGCGTAAGGGTGCAATAGCAATTTTAATACCCTCTGACATCTTCGCGAAAATGCTTGAGGTGTACGAAATGAAGTGGGACAGATCAATGAGAATTTCTGGCTCCTGATTGAAATGTCTACTGCGTGTTTAAATCCAAATACATCTGTAGTGTTGCCCCGCTTGAAAGCGTGTAGACGTGGCTGATCCCTACGAGTTCACAGTTACTTAGGGTTCAACCCTATCATATTGACACACAGTTCACAGCCATAATGAGCTTTGTCGTGACCACCAGTACCCGTCTGGATTTTCAACTAAATAAAGCTTCAGTAGTTGCCGAGTTTTAGAGACAGGCATTTGACAATCCAACTCTAAACACTATTTGCGTTCTAATACACTACGGTCCAGCAAAGTGACGGGCTACTCCCTCTACCTCTTTCTTGATTACCTTGCCTCAGCTTGGGACATCCCATTGCTAATGTTTGAGTAAACCAGTGGCATCAAATGCGTTTAAAAAGACCCCACTTACTTGTGACAAGAATAACCGTGACACTGGCACTTGGAATAGCGGCCTCCGGTGCGAGCGATGCGACTAGTTCTGAAGAGTTTCAGCGTGGTGATACTTTAGACAGTTATGGAACGTATCCGTGCTATCTTATGTAAGTGAAGTCTTGCGCGTTTTGTGTAACTTCCAAGGTCGGAGACGGCACAACAATCACCCCACCCCGACCTTTAGGTGGTCCTGATGTGTTGTGCAATGAGAATATTGCCGAGCTGTAGATTTGATGGTGCAGCGAAGGGCTTATTGTCGATGCTCAATCTGAGTGGTGATTCTTTTCATAAATATCGAACGACGAGACAAGGGTAAACACACTTAGAGTGGTCCAACAGATTCCCAAAGACGGAGTGATATTTACCACAGCGGGTTAACGGTGTAGTACGTCTCAAGAAAGAGTGACAAAATATCAGGGACTCGAAACTACGGTTGCCCATTCGCTGGTGGGATTGCATGGTTCTGTCTAAACTATTCACATATCATTAAAAAGACTAAAATAAGGGCTCTATATATCACACAAAGCAATCGAATCTACCGCCTTCCCGACTATCAAGACCCTGTTGTCTACGCATTTAGTGCAGCAGAATGATCTTATGCTCTCTAAGGTGAGAAACAGGCTCACTATCAGAAAACAGCTTCCTAACCAGCATCCTCCTGGTCTGGTGTACATCCCCCCCAGTAGGTATCTATTCTTCCGAGACCGACCCCGTCACAATGACCCTCGATCAACCTTAATGGATAATGAAGGTTTTATAAGCAACATGGTGTGTCCTAGGCTTCCGAGTGAAGAACGCCTTATTCACCGGCTTCCGCATCTTCCTCCGAGCAATCTTTCGATCCTTACTACGTTCTTTAGTTGAGCGATATTTCGCACCGTCGAGAAGCTTTCTGGATTTAGCGATCGGTGTGTCATGAATAGAGTCCTGAGATCTCTTGCGCTTCAACAAAGGACGATAGGCTAGCAAGAAGTTGTTCCAGCCCTTCTCTCTTTCAGCTTTCCGTAGTGCTTTCCCCCCTTGGGCCATGTTGGACTTGGTACGCCTGGTTGGCTTCCGGTGCCGGGTGCGTTTCTTCTTGTGCCCTGGAGTCGGAGAGGGCTTGCTGGTAGCTAGAGCGCGATATCCGGAGCGACGTAAAGAGTGCTTCAAACGACATGATTTGAGCGTTGTGAGGGATTGTAAAGCCATGGGGCGAAGCCACCCTAGTTTATACAAGTGGCGTTTACCGTTGTCTTTAAATGGGATTTCACATTCATGGATCCCGATGTGGCGAACATGAATTACGTTTGGATGCTTAAGAACCCCGGGTGGCGCGAAAGGTTTCAACACAAGGCTGATATGCGTTTGCACAGGTTCATCGTCTTCTTCATCCTTTTCAATATCGTCTGAATCCTCGCGTGCACAATAGTCTGAATCATAGTCTGAATCCTCGCCTGTATGATAGTCTTCATCATCGCGTTCTCTATACGGGATGTACGACTTGGTAACGAACGACTTGATAAAGAACACTGGACAATCGCGACTGGAACGAAGGGTGTCATGGCTAAACTGAATACCGTAGTAGCTACGGGTGAATCTTCCTTTTGCATGCAACACAACCTGTCGGTCAGTGAGTTTGTTTGCAAAGCTAGAAGATAAACCCATGCATTTTAACAGAGACCGTCGCTTGTTCGGATGTGTATTGCCATGCAATACTAGATTTTTGATGGAATGCATCGATTTTTCGTGATATGGCCAGGTGACCTCATTTTGTATATTAGCCCATGACCAGGTAGGGAATTTGTCATTGACCCGGCCAGGAATTGTAACAGATTTCTCTGTGCCATGCGAGTTTGTAGAGCCTCCACGGTCACCCGAGCCATTTGGGTCGTTCAAAAAACCGTTTCCTCTCTTAGCGGCACTCCAAAGTAGGTTATAAGTGAATTCTGCAGTTCCAATGCCGTATAGGTGATCGATGCCATAGGCTTTAAGGATGGGAGAAATGGAAGATATCCGATCATCTGGGTTGGTCAACTTGCACTTAGAGTAGCCCTGTAAAAGGTTGCTTAATAGAGGTACTCTGTCCTTACGAATAACTAGACCTTTGTATGGTTCGTAATTCTCCTGAATGTTAGGATAAACATTGGTGGACCTGTTCACCTGCCACACGACAGCGTAGTTTGTGATGTATAAGCGACGTGGGGAAAAGAAGTTTTCTGCCCGAGTCCAACATCGGGAAAGCCACTCAGCTGGAGGTCTCTCTTTCCATATGCTCCAGCATGATACATCCCCTGCGCAGCCATCATATGGGCCCCTAAGATATCCGGTTACATCAATAAAATTTTGGGAATACCCGGGCAAGCCGGAGTGGATATCTTTACTCAGGGCACACATTATAGTGAGCCAAGATCTGCCAAAGATCAGGTCAACGTGCTCGATGTGTTCTGCCTTTTCAACCGGATCATCCTGGGTTATACAATACCGATCAATCCAGATGTATGGGATATCTAAATCCCGGGCAAGCATCATGCACTCGTAGAGAGTCTTCGAGAGAACCTCCGTGGTGAGTGACCCGGGCTTAGAAAGTTCAGATAAGTTGTCTTTGGTCAACATAGTCTGGGTAGAGGTGTCCCATACATGGCTGATTACTGAGTATTTAACTTTGATGCTTCCAATTTCAGTAACACATTGTTTGTTAACGTCAATAAGTTTGAAGGATGCGGGGAGCCCTAGACATTCGTGTTAGCTGCATACAACGACGCTGATACATGAATACTCACGTTTACTGTCCCATATCATAGTGTCTGCCAGTGGATCAACTCCTCTTCCATCCATAAACTGAATTCTTTTCTTTAGAAAGACGGGATTAAAACGAAAGCCGTTGTAGAGCGTCAATCGAAAGTTCTTGAGATCTTGGGACAGTCTTAATGCAAATCTCGCGTGTCTTTTTTTCGATGGTGTTTCCTGAACGGGCGCTTTTCTGTATGGTTTATCATTTGATGGGGGCGGTTGATTTGACATTGGTTTTGGATTTGGTACAAAGTAGTTGAATTCCAAATCACGAAACGTAATCTGCCACATTCCATCTTTTGCGGTAATGGAAACAGATGTTGGTTTAAATTCAATACCCTGACGGACAACTTTCACGTTGTTGTCTGTATCCGCCCGGACGATAGAGACAAACGTATAGGCAAATGCAAAGCATAGAGCACAATCGGGTTCAAACCCGAGCCTTTTGATAGCGGCGCCGTCACTGTCATTAACAGGGATGGGCCATTTAGATGGCCTTTCGGAGCCATATGCCAGTTTTACCTCACGGAGCTGCTTGATATCCGCATCGTCGTTAGACCACCATGTTGAGCCGTTCTCAGTCGGCCGCTCTCGGGTCCATGAGTAGCCCACAGAGGAATCGCCTTTACCCCATGCGTACTTGTAGTTCTTCTTTTGTAAGTATTCGGATCTACAACCACCGCAGTCCTTTACAATTGTAATGCGAAGGAGCAAATTGGTACAAGTAGAACACCACTTTTGGCTTTTTGCGACCACTCCCATTATGCGGCTGTTATACTCGCCACATGATTCTCCTAGAGACCCGGCATGCTTAGAATGGACTGGGCGTGAGGGATGCTGATGATGTTAGATTCTTGCTTCACGCATATTATTCCGTCTGATAGGCGTGGTCTTCATAGGTCCCATACCTTGGTAGTCGCGGACTCAAAGCATAGCGCTGAATAGTGGGATTCAAACTTTACAACTGAGAGTTTAACGCCCTCGGTCATTTTTGCTAAGATGATTGATAGCTAAAAGATTAAATGTGGTGATCTTGAATGGCTGGGTGCAATAACCACGGTTCCTTCAAAGCTGCGTAATTCCACCCACAAAAATGAAGACGCGACTAGGTATGTACATACTCAGACTTGGACGTGCTTCGGGGTCTAACCCTATACTGGCGTTCTAAAGCCCACGATGATAATGTCATGACAACTGCTAAATTTTAGCGGCCAACTCTGGCTAAAAGAGACTTTAAAAAACAAACATGGATCAGCCCACGAGGGAATGTACATACGAGCTGGCGACATCCGGATTATTTCCTGATGGACACATGTGTTAAATTATGCCCTGTCTGACGAATACTCTGCTCAAGTATGGAGATCACGGCGAATATCAGTGTTACAGTTTGAGGTGAAGTCGTCCTAGCTTGGTGACGTCATTAGGGTTGTTATGGTGCACGGACGGTGATAGGGTTGGTGGCTGATAAGTGCATATGTCAGGATAGCTTTTCAGGAGGCTATGATAGAACTTAGAAGACTAAGCATTTATTATATTATTACAGTTCACCTATTTTCATTGACCCTACGTTTCTATAACAATCTGAGGACTTGCTCAATTTCATATCTTTACAATCAGAGTATGGAGAAGAGGTCAAGATGTCTATATTGGATATCGCTTGGGCACCGCATGTTCAGTTATCTATCTAGAAGAAGAAGAGAACAAGAGACAAGGGGGAGAGACTATATGCCCAAGATATCAAACGTCCGTCGACTACAATGGACTGGCAACAGCTCATCACATAATCCGTAACACTGTGCAGAGAATGTTATTGTGACGTCACGACGTAGTCTACCCCCGTCTCAATATTAACAACAGCCGTGTCACAAACGTGACCTCCGGGCTATGGGGTTATCGTTATCATGTACCCAACAAGAGTAAACTTATAATTCTATCAATCACGACACTCCAGATGCCATTAACAACATTGAAATTATGATCCTATAAACTATCCAACGGGGGGGGGGGACTTCACCGCCTCCACCGCCAACCCCACTATATTATCTATGAATCCAGTGGAGCAAAGTTGTCTCATACGCTCTAAGGCGAGCAAAAGGCTCACAAGCAGAAAACATCTTCTTGATCGGTATCCTCCTTCTCTGGTGCACAACTCCTCCTGGTATATCTCCGTTTCTCCAAGACCGACCTCGTCACAATGACCCTCAACCAAGCTTAATGGATAATGAAGGTTTTATAGGCAGAATGGTGCATTCTAGGCTTCCGAGTGAAGAACGCCTTATTCACCGGCTTCCGCATCTTTCTCCGAGCAACCTTCCGATCCTTGCTACGTTCCTTGGCTGAGCGATATTTCGCACAGTCGAGAAGCTTCCTGGATTTAGCGATCGGCGTGTCATGAATAGAGTCCTGAGATCTCTTGCGCTTCAACACAGGGCGATAGGCTAGCGAGAAGTTGTTCCGACTCTTCTCTCTTTCAGCTTTCCGTAGTGCTTTCCGCCCGTGTGCCATGTTGGACTTGGTACGCCTGGTTGGCTTCCGGTGCCGGGTGCGTTTCTTCTTGTGCCCCGGAGTCGGAGAGGGCTTATTGGTAGCTAGAGCGCGATATCCTGAGTGGCGTAAAGAGTGCTTCAAACGGAATGACTTGAGGGTTGTGAGGGATTGTAAAGCCATGGGGCGAAGCCACCCCAGTTTATACAACAAGTGGGGTTTTCTTCCCCAGTCTTTAAGTTCAGGTTTAGATGTATGAATCCCGACGCGACGAACATGAACCACGTTTGGATGCTTAAGACCTTCGGGTGGCGTGAAAGGCTTTAACACGAGGCTGAGTTGTGCTTGTTCAGGGTCCTCGTCTTCTTCATCGTAGTCCAAATCCTGGATGAACACCTTGACAACAAACACTGGATAATCGCCACCCAAACGAAGGAGGTTATGGTCAAAATTAATACGGGAGTGGTCACGGGTAAATCTAGATTTCGCATGCAACACGACCTGACGGTCAGTGAGTTTGTTCGCGAAGCTAGAAGATAAACCCATGCATTTCAACAGATAACGTCGTTTGTTCGGATGCGTATTACCATGGAACGCCAGATTCTTGACGGTATACATCGGGTTATAGGTATTTTGCCAATTGACCGGCGTGTGTATATTGCCCCATGACCAGGTAGGATATTTGTTATTCATCCGGGCAGGAATTATAAGCGGTTTCTCTGTACCATTCGAGTTTGGAGAGTCTCCGGGGGCGCCTGAGCCATCTAGGTCGTCCAAAATATCGCTTTTTTCCTTGGTGGTGCCCCAAAGTAGGCTATAGATGAATTTCGCAGTTCCAATGCCGTGTACGTGATCAATGCCATGGGCTTTGAGGATAGGCAAAATGGAAGACATCCGATTATCTGGATCGATCACCTTGCGCTTAGAGTAAGGCCCTAAAAGGGATTGTAATACAGCCATTTGATCACGGCTAGGGTCCACATATCTATTGACGTAGTCACCTCTTAAATCATCAGGATAGAGGTTCGTGAACCCGTTCACCTGCCACACAACAGCGTAGTCTGTCATGTACAGGCGACGTGGGGAAAGGAAGTTTTCTGTATGAGTCCAGCATCGCGAAAACCACTCGACTGGAGGTTGATTGTCCCACAGGTCCCAGGACGATACATGACCAGAGTATATATACATGTAGGACTCGCAATATCTAGCTGCAGTGGTGAAATCCCGGGAATACCCAGGCAATCCGGAGTGTATATCTTTACCCAGGACACACATTATAGTGAGCCAAGATCTGCCAAATATCAGGTCAACGTGCTCGATGTGTTCTGCCTTTTCAACTGGATCATCTTGGGCTATACAATACCGATCAATCCAGATGTATGGAATATCTAAATCTATGGCCAGCTTCATACACTCGTAGAGAGTCTTAGAGAGGACCTCCGTGGTGAGTGACCCAGGCTTAGAAAGTTCAGATAGGTTATCTTTGGTCAACGTAGTCTGGATAGAGGCGTTCCATTGAAGGCTGATTGCTGCGTATTTAACTTTAATGTTTCCGATTTCAACAACACATTGTTTCTTAACATCAATAAGTTTGAAGGATGCGGGGAGCTCTAGACATTCGTGTTAGCTGTATACAGCAACGGTGATACATGAGTACTCACGTTTACTATCCCATATCGCAGTGTCGGCCAAGGGATCAACTCCTCTTTGATCTGTCGGTGGAATGCTCTTTTTGAGAAAGGCGGGATTAAGGCGAAAACAGTTATAGAACGTCGATTTAAAGTTCTTGAGATCCTGGGACAATCGAAATTCAAACATGACGTGTTTCTTTTTGGATTGCGTTTCCTTAACGGGAGGTCTTCCGTGTGGGTTATCTGGTGGTGGGGGCGATTGATTTGGCTTTCGTTTGGGATTAGGCACAAAGTAGTTGAATTTCAGATTGGCAAACTTAATCTGCAACGCCCGATTTTCTACAGAAATGAAAATATCGCTTGGCTGAAACTCAAAACCCTGACGCACAACTTGCACGTTGTTATCTGTATTCGCCCGGACGAGAGAGACAAACGTGTATGCAAATATAAAGCATAAAGCACAATCGGGGTTAAACCCGAGCCTTTTGATAGCAGCACCGTCACTATCGTTAACGGGGGTGGGCCATTTAGATAGGTTGTCAGAGCCATACGTCAGTTTTGCATCACCGAGCTGCTTCATATCAGCATCGTTACTAGACCACCACGTTGAGTTGTGCTTAGTTGGCCGCTCTCGTGTCCATGGGTAGCCCATAGTGGAATCGCCTTTACCCCATGTGTACCTGTAGTACTTCTTTTGCAAGTATTCGGATCCACAACGACGGCAGCCCTTTACAACTGTAATACGGAGGAGCATATCGGTACAAGTAGAACACCACTTTTGGCCTTCGGCGACCGCTCCCCATATGCGGCTGTTATACTCGGTACATGTTTCTCCTGTATCACCGTAATACTTCCGATGGATCGGGCGTGAGGGGTTCTGGTGGTGTTAGATTCTTGCTTCACGTTTATCACTCCATGCGATAGACATGGTCTTCATAGGTCTCATACCTCAGCAGCTGTAGACTCAAAGCATAACGCTTGACAATCAGGGTACAACTTTACACATGAGAGTTTAACGCCCTCGATCATCTTTCCTAAGATTCTTAAGATGTAAAAAATGAAATGTGCTAATCTTGAAGTTCTGGGTGAAATGCCCACAAGAATGTCGACGCGACGGAGTACTAATACTTTGACGTGATTTGGGTCTAACCCTATCGTTGTGATGTGAAGCTCAAGATGGTGTTGAGATGCTTTCCACTACCTTTTGTGATGAACTGGGAGGTATTAGCATACCACTGCGCTAAAAAGAAGCGGAACCTTTGGACTTTGTTACTAGTGCTGTTCTATCCTGGTATATATAGGGTGCAATTCCTATACAGTGAGAAACGAACACTTAGTGAGCAGCCATCAGACAGAGCAGAGGCTGACATTTGGACGACTAAGTTCAACAATACGCTCATGATGAAATATCCGAGCTGAGGCAATTCACAATTTTACTGATGGGCGATGTCACACATATCTTCGAATGAAAAAAATTAATGTTAGGTCTAACCGGCTATACGCTTCAACACCCACACCAACAAAAATCAGTGTAAAATGAATGTTTTATAACAAGCATGCCTCGTTCCAGGCTTCCGTCCAAAGAAAGCCCCATTGACTGGCTTCTGTTTCCTCCAACGTGTCTCCGCCCTCTGGCGTTTCCGTTCCTTCTTACTACGAGAGAAAGAAGGCTTCAACAACTTCCGAGTTTTAGAGACAGGCCTTTCACGATCGGACTCCAAAGACCGCTTACGTTTCGATACACTACGCTCTGGCAAAACGGTAGCCCCTCCCCTTTGCTGTTGTCTGGGTTGTCGTTCTAATGCCTTGGGTGTCCCCTTGCCAATGTTAGAGTGGGGTAGTGGCAGTAAGTGCTTTCCGAAAGTCTTCACTCGATCGTTCTTGGGAGAGGGGTTACGCCAGCGTTTGGAGTTACGGCTTCGGGTCCGAGGGATGTGGCTTGCTCTGAAGGCCTTCAAAGTGGTGATGCTTTGTATAGCGATGGGGCGTATCCATGCTATCTTATACAAGAGAGGTCTTGTCCTTCTTATATAAGTGTTATT
Source organism: Huntiella bhutanensis (assembly GCA_002018275.1). NCBI lineage: Eukaryota > Fungi > Ascomycota > Sordariomycetes > Microascales > Ceratocystidaceae > Huntiella > Huntiella bhutanensis. The sequence goes on along the minus strand of MJMS01000041.1, from coordinate 174,068 downwards.
GCCCGACATGACATGACTATCATCCCACACCGGGTCTTCTGTAGTCCCAACACGTTTTGCATGGATGACATTGCCATATTCTAGACCTGCTGGCGTAGCGAAGGGTTTAACCACGATGCTCAAGTTGCTGGGTGGCTCTTCCCACTCCTCATTAGGTTGAGTACAGAGTCCAATGACGTAGGCCCCAGGAATATGATCTAAACCTTCAGAGTCCCAATCGAGTTCAATCTCGTGCCATGTTCTAGTGAGATGGGCCTTGGCATGAATTACAATGTGTTTGTCACTGAGCTTGTTGACAAAACTCAATGGCAGACCAATACGCCGAAGCAGAGAAAAACGCTTTGCTTGAGGGACCTTAGTATGAAACATCACCGATCTTGGGTTGGCCAAATCTTTAGCAACCTTAAGTGTCGGCCAAGACACCTTTGTGTAGACACTAGCCCATGACCATGTTGGAAACAAGGTTGGCCGCTTCCACCTCTCCATTTCTTGTCTCTCCCAATCTTCACTATCTTCGGAGTCAGATAAGTCACATGAACCGCCCCGACTTTTTTTATCTTTTTGTTGACATGAATCCTCTTGGCATGGTTGAGAGTCTGGGAAGATCAGTCCAGGGCGCCCTCCTGAGCTGGCTGAATAGTGCCCAGCGGCAAACATTTCGCCGTTTGATTTCCAAAGAAGATTGTACCCCATTTTCTGGGTTCCTATACCATGAACCTGATCCACTCCACGAGCCTCTAGAAGACCGGTGATACCCGGGAGCATATCTTCTGCGTAGGTGAGTTCCTTTCTAGTATACAATTCAAGGAGTTTAGATAAAGGCTTGGTGATGTCCTTACAACAGTCTAAAGTTGTTTCCAGTTTCAATCCATTTGCGACATTGTAGTATGAAACAGTAGGACACTGTGTATGCCAAACGACCATCCGGTCCGTAAGATAGAGTCGACGGGGAGAAACATGCTCTTCTTGTAGGGCCCAGGCTCGCCTAGACCAGGCTGGTTTGAACTTTTCCTCCCATATTTCCCATTGGTTTGTATAACCGCGACACTTGTGATTAGAGAGGGGTCCCAGGTGCTCGGGATGGACAAAGTCTCGGGTATAGCCCGTCAATCCCGCGTGTGGATCTTTGGTCAAAGCACAAAAGATTGTCAAATAGCTTTTGCCATAGATTGTGCTTATGCAAGCTTTTTGATCAGCCCTGTCAGTTGCACTGTTTTGCTTGATACAATAACGATCGACCCAAATATAGTTGATGCCCAAATCTTTCACTAGGCTCATACAATCATACAGAGTCTTTGTCATGTTATCGGCAGATAGAGAGCCAGGCGTCGAATACTTAAGGTCGGTTTCCAGGGTGAGCATGTCACTACTAACAGTGTCCCAACTTTGACTGATGGCAGCATACTTGACATCCTGATTTTGAACTCTTACAACACATTTCTTGTCGATATCAATGAGCCGGAAGATTACTGGAAACCCTGCATGTGAATGTTAGTGGTTAAACGTGGCAGTTGAGATATAGTGCGTACCATTTTCATGACTAACCGCAGTTACCGTTGAAATTCTACTATCTAGAGTAGGGCTTTCGTGTAGTTGCTCTGACAGGAATTTGGGGTTGAAGCGAGTAGTCTCATAGGGCTGAATCTTCACGGTTGTATCATTGGAATCTAGAAGAAAGTTGCAATATACGGATCCGTGTTTAGGGCGAGATTGCGCCATTTCATCCGCTTGATGCCACTCTAATGTGAGGGGTTCAAAGATCAAGCATGGAATTCCGTGTACAGTCCCCAATCGAACTGCTCTGGGTGTAACTTCGAAACTTATAAGTGAAAACTTCAAGGTCCATTGCTTTGCTGCCAAATCAATTGTTGCCAACATGGCTCTGGCCCAGCCAAAACAAATTGGACACTCTGGATCAAGCCCCAGTTTCCGTATGGCAGCCCCATCGGTGTTATTACTGGGAAGAGTCCACGGGAAAAGACCATATTTTCCAAATGCCGTCTCTACGACACGGAGCTTCTGGAAATCCTCGTCTTGTGAGGAAAGCCATCGTGGGTCGTTTTGAGGCGGTGGGGTTTTAGATGAGTTCTTTAGGGGATAGTAGGAACTATCATCAGGAATATCGATGATCTTATCTTGACACTGGGTGCAATCTTTCACCACTGTCATGCCCAAAAAAGTTTCAGTACAACCTGAACACATCTTATTTGCTTTGGCCACCACGTTCATCATGCGGCGATTATATTCACCACATGATTCACGCGAATCGCCATCCTGTTTGTTGTGGACAATTCCATCAGAGGTCTGGAAAGGCTACGTCAGATTGCTGTTGACTTTCTGTTGTAACCTACATCCGTATGAACAATCACTTACATCAGTATTATCTAGTGTGAAATACAGGGCAGTAAGTCTTCCGCCACTAGAAGGTCTTATTTCTAGCGTGTTCAACATTGTTGACGTATCCGCCGAAGACGAAATATGTGGTGGCAAAGGATTTGTGAACTTGTGTATCCGTTGTGGTGCAGAGAATAAATTGAAGCACGCGTGAAAAAGTCAATAAATCAATCCCTATCTCATCAGGTTGTGAGATGCATCATATGTGTGTACACGGATAAGCACATGTGTATATATACACCTCGATGGCCTGTTTACATCTATAGCGCATCCTATAAATGGGCCCATGGATAAATTGTAGTGATAAGCAACCTTCGACCACTGCACATGTTGTGTTTAACGTTTGTGCAAGCAATAGCACGATTCTCTCAATATTATGTATATGCATATAATATTATGTACATATGTATGCACATGGAACGTTAGAGTTCTAACGATCGGTATACTATATATGCTATTAAACTATCGACATCTTATCGAAAATATTGAAATCAAGACCATATGTACTACCCAAATGGAATGATTACAGCGCCTTCACTGCCAACCCCACCGTATTATCTACGAATCTAGTGCAGCACAATTGTCTTATACGCGTAATGGTGGACAACAGGCTTACTAGCAAAAAACATCCCGTTAACCGGCATCTTCTTTTTCCGGCGCGCAACCCACCTAGCGCGTCTCCGCTCCTTCTTCGTCACGGGGGTAGCCGGACCCAACAATTTCCGAGCCTTAGCAACAGGCTCCTCGCCATGAGATGTACCTGAACGTTTCCGTTTAGAGACCGTCCGATCAGTAAGGGTGACTTGATTCCTCTCCTTTCCCCAAAACCGTTGTTGGTCTACCTTGAACTTTCTCCCTCCGGCGACGCAGTTTGACTTCCTACCGTGTACCGGATTCCGGCGCTTCCGGTGGGGCTTTTCCTCTCGGGGAAATGAGGAACGCTTGGAGTCTCGAAGGGCACGGAAGAAGGACTTGCGGAAAGAGTGGCGGGTGCGGAAGGCCTTCATTCTGGTGAGACTTTCGCGGGCTAAAGGGCGCATCCAGCACAATCTATTCATACGGATGGGCTTTTCTTCTCCGTTACCCGTTTCGGTTGTAAGAGCACCAATGCGACGAACATGAGTGATACCACGTTGCTTGAGATTGTCAGGTGGAGTGAAGATTTGCACCACGACACAAAATGACGCAGTCAGTTCGTAATGCGGGTAGTCGGTTAGTGTCTGCAGTTCCAGAAGATACTGTTTACCGCCATCCTTGTAAAGCTCTTCTGGGCCATCAAATGCAATCCCACAACCTGCCCATGCTTTGAACGGCTTCGTGCGAAGCACGAGTTGCCTGTCGCTTAATTTGTTGGCGAAGCTGAGTGGCACACGCATACGCCTTAGCATACGGTACTTGTGCTTGGGTCGTGTCTTGACAGTGTAGATTGGACATCTTGGGCTGTAGGCGGAGTACCAAGCGTCTGAATAATATACCGTTCTGTTACAATGAGCCCACGACCAAGTGGGGATTTGAAAGTTGGGTCGCTTCCAGTCAAAGAGATCGTTGCGCCTATAGAACTTGCAATTGGTGTCACGGATGTGCTTGCGGTCTCTGTCTCTATAATCGGGTTTTTTGGTGGTCCAAACGAGAGAATATCTCAGGCCGCGAACTACAAACCCCCATGATCGAACATGATTGGGCTTCTTCATGAACTCCGTAAACTCATAGAGTCTGTCGTAGGGGTGTGCTATTTGTCGTGCCGAGTACACCTCTAGAAGATCGTAAAATGACAGTGGGCGAGGTTTCTTACGACTTGAAAATACCTCGTGGGTTTCTACTTTCTCGCCGTGCGCCGCAAGCTTGAAAATCCCTTTGCGGCCGTGGATAAACCAGGCAGCTGTGTAGTCTGTCAGATAAAGCCGATTAGGAGACATCAAGTCCTCCAAAACTGGCCAGCCACGTTTTAATAACTTTGGTTCAGAGAAGTTGTTCCACATTTTCCATTTGTGAATTTGACCCCAGAATAGTCCGCTGTAGATGTTTGTAGAGCCAGGATTTAGAAATGGTTGACTATAGCCTGGCAATCCCGAATGGATCTTCTCGGCACCGGCACAAACAATAGTAAGCCAGGACCTTCCATAGATTTGGTCGATGTACGCCGTTTCCCTAGGATTGTCAATACCATCCTTGTGAATGGTACAGTAGAGATCAATCCAGATATAAGGAATATCCAAGTTCTGAGCTAACTTCATACAGTCATAAAGAGTCCGCGACATGTTCTTCGTCGTCAATGAACCAGGCTGAGAAAGCTCAGACTCATTTTCCTCGGTGAGCATATTGATGTTGTTAGCATCGTGGTGATGAAGAACTGCGGAGTACTTGACATCAAGTGCCTTGAACTTGACAACGCATTCCTTGGTGACATCAATGAGACGGAAATGATCAGGACAATCTAGATATTGATGTTAGCTTTTCAAGTCTCTGGTGCTTAAGGATTCCTTACCTTGATTATGTGGAGTCAAATATCCAGGCGCCATGTCAAGGTCATCTGCAAATGCCACCTGTAACTGCTCTTTCAAAAAGCCCATGTTCATAACATTCTTGTCAAAGTTCAACAGCCCAAGCACATCTGGTTCTTTGACCGCCATGAAAAAAATCTTGATAGGTGTGTCTTCTGGGCGTCCAGAACCTCCACCCAACTCATGGAATTTGACATTGCCCAGTTGCAAAGAAATCTGTCTCGCACCACCATAATCTATTGAAGAAAGGTAGATACGGGGAATGGAAAATGAAGACATATGAAAGCGCTTGGTAGGGTTCATCCAAGAACCGGCATCTTTCACCAAGTACCGTGCAAAGGTAAAGCACAGAGGGCAACTAGCGGTGAAGCCAAGTCTTGTCAAAGCCTTGCCATCGGTCATATTGGCATACGTACTCCAGGGAAAAACGCCCTTCCCATCAGGCGCCGGTCTCATTTCAACAAGCTGCTTAATATCTTCATCATTACACGACCACCAACTCGGATCAGCTTCATCTGGCAAAACAACAGCCTCGGGGTTACCATCGCTCCCGACAGACTTGCTCAATGGAACTTGAACCGGCTGGCTTACGATGGCAATGTACTCATTTATACAGTGAGTACAACCCTTCACAACCATAAGCTTCAAAAGGATGTCAATACAACATGTACACCACTTCCTTGCCTGTGCCACTTCCGTTAAGATTCGGCGGTTAAGTTCGCTACATGTTTCATTGGCGATGCCATCTACCCTCTGATGAACCGGCGTAGGATACTACTAGACTTGTTAGTTTCCTATTCCGGATAAATCCTCAAATTCCTTCATTTTCGGCAGCAAATGACCCACCTGAAATACTTTTAAATCAATGGACAGTGCATGACAGTAGAAACGGTCCCCAACACCGAAAAATGTAGTTTCAAACATTGTCTCTTGACTTGTTCTGGTAATCAAGATCTTCAGGTGATTTGATGTTAAAGAGTCTACGTTCTCGTAGGTGTCATCTGGCAAAATTGAAGATGCCGAGTTACTAGCCAGACACTCTTATTTAAACTCACACGGCATTTCGTCGAAATTCCGACGCGTCTGTGCCGCTCCATTTTTATATCGTGTGTGACAAGGATAGCACCTTGTCCCCAGTCGCCCGAGAGCTGTCGGTTTCCGGGTGGTCGGTAAGTCCCGGGGTACTGTTAGAAGGTTGCAAAAAGTAGCCCACTGAATCGGACAACTTAAGACTTAGAATTGGGGACGAGCTCAGAAAAGCTGGTTGAAACCTATATATAACGAAGATTTACAATTCCGCCACAGTTATTTCTTGATGCTGCACAATTCATTGCAGTTTGGGATATGAATAGAACTAAAGTGGAGTGATACGCCCCATGGCAAGCCGGCTTAAATCTAGCCGTCCATAAGCAGAAAAGAACGAAAGAAGATGTGCCCGCAAGCCATCAAATCTTAGTGCAACAACTGGAGTGGGAAAGTGCATAGATCGTCTACACAGATGGTTCCAAAGAGTATGATGTAAGCTCGTGGGCGTTTTTTCACTGCAACCCATGTATGTATGAAAGCTAGTAGTGCCTTGGAAAACCAAGTGGAGGTCATCGGTTTTGAATGTTAAGCTGGTGTCCAAGCAGTTATCCTTTTTACAAACAACTCAAGGTAACAGTTTCATTTTTTTTTTCGATTTGCAAGCTGGGATTCAATATTTCCGACGCAACAATTACTACTCTCAAAAGCCAAGATAGCTACAGATCAAAGATATCACAATCATGTAGTGTCTTGGTCATAGTAGCGTCGGAGGCAATGATACGGTTAGCTTAACAGCCAAGAAAGTCTTATTGAAAACACCACCAGAGAAGTGCCTTACCTCTTCGGTCCATGTGAAACGGTTAACGCGAACAGAACATCAAGGACTTGAGCAATTTAATGGCGCCGAGTGCAAACAAACTGTCGGCAAACACTATTCGGTAGCAGTGTGTACTAGGCCAAAACTAAATACCAAGAGAAACCTATCAACCGGTGTCAAGGCCCTTAGTTCGGCCTATATCCAGTTGAAGCTGGGAAACGTCTACTACCTGCCCTTCCCGAAAAATACCAAGACTGAGGATTATGCTGTCTACCGAGTGTCCAAAGAAGAAGAGGAGGATATCTTCCATGTACTGTTCAAGTTTCCCAGGTTTAGGCCAGCGAGTGAGAAGGCGCTTGAATCGATAGAGGTCCAGCACCGTAAATTTGAGATCTTATTCACAAGTAACAAGAGCAAAAAGGCTGTAACTACTTTCATTGAAGACATAGAATTTTGAATGAACCGGTGGATTGAATGAGGTGGTGAACATTTGGATGGGGAAATGGAGGCAGGTGCTTGCCCTTTAGACGGTGTATGAAATACGAAAGTTGCCGAAGAAGCTTTTGATGGAAGAGTGTAAGGAAGAGAGAGAGGGCGTGTCCAGTTACGAATTTTCTAATGTTTCATACTTGATTTCGGGCTCCTGTTACAATGAATCACAATATTTCCATAAGTTCCAGCTAACATATAAGTAATGATCAAGAAACTGAAAAAAATGACCTTGGTTTCTGCGGGTTTGGAAGCAGAACGGGCATCCGATGTCTGTACACACCGAGTTTCTAGCGATCTAATACCGCGAGACCAAAGTTGCAAGTATAACTATAAACCTTCTTCGCGTTCTTTTATCCAATTTGACATTTATGTATATGTGCATGTTGCTCATGCGATTTATTCTACTGTCTAGATTTAACGTCATTATCATGACGTCACTACGTGTGTTCTTAGGGTCTCGGTGTAATGGGTTAATCGGTCTACTCTGACCAAGTGGCACCGATAATTAGCCGATAATGTTGCCTTGCTCTTGTCGCATCGCGAGTTGGTTGGTTTCCAGGCACATCTTATGGATGGTTCTAGTCAAACTAATTGCGAATCATTTACCAAGCCCCTTCAGCTTCAGCCTACTTTGTTACACCTTAATTACAGTATCCTTCTTTCATCATCAACACACTAATTCATCACTGCGTCTACCAATAAATTTATCGGCCTCCGTATTAGTTCCACTCCGGATACGTTTGAACCTGCTTCTTGACACTAGAGCCGCTCCGTTCTAAAATATCAAGATTCTTTCTCTCTACTTGTTCATATACCTCTCGCGAGTCTCGGAAATATGGCGTCTGATGAGGTGTCTATTTCAACCCTCCTCATTTTTGTTGGAGTCGTGAGCTTCATCATATACAAAACCTTCTTTGCAAGCCCAGAATCCCTCCGTAATTCCAATGGCGCTCAAGATAGTGCTGCCCGCACACAGCAGATAGAGCAAAGTTGTGATCAACTTACACAGATGTTCCCGCAAGTCGACCGACGTACCATGTTGTGGAATCTCCGCAGGAACAACAACAACACTCAATTGACAACGGAGTTGGCCTTGGCTGGTCGCTTGAGTCAGGTAAGTCCGATATTCGCTTTTATAGTATCCCAAGACTTTTGCTAACCATGGTATGTTTGGATTTTTAGCCTCCTCCGTCATTCCAACCTGCCCCTGCTACCCCCACTGTTACCGCTCCACAGCCGGTTGCTCCCCAAGAAATCGCTTCGAAGCCAGACCTCATTACAAGATATAACCTGCACGACAAGATTGGACAGCCTTCCCTGGAAGAGTCCCCGGAGAGCTCTACACCGAAGGGCAAGTCCTGGAGTTCCAGCAAGGAGGACAGACAAGAACTGCTCAAGAAAAGAAGGGAGGCAATGATCCTTGAGGCACGCAGAAAGATGGAGGCCAAGATGGCTGCACAGAAGGTGGAAAGCTCAACGTAATTTGAGCACTATTTAGAGTAAAGTAGCTTTGTCAAGATATGTAACATTGTTTGGTATGGTTTGACTGTCTTGTTTTCAGTTTACTGATCGTCATCTTCCTCCACATGTCAAGAATCCTGTTGGAGGATATTGAAGGTCTCTTGTTTGTTAGGGTTACCACAAATGCATTAGTTGCATGCCTGCTACATCTCCATGAAGAATATGGGAACACATAATGACCGCAGTTTTTAACAAGGCAATTGCATTGTGCCTATAAAGAGCGAAGCCACATTATATTTATATCTTTGATGATGGCGACCTTTAGAAGTCCACCCATATACTAGCCCAACTATAGATTCCATTGAAGTTGACGTCATGGACAAGGGGAAACACGGACATCGTTTATTCAGTGTCGTCATTGAAATAGGCTTTAATAAACCATATGATTTCATGATAGCACATGTGCTACAAGACTATCGTGATAGTGCTCACTAGTGGTATCTGCAGAGGAAACTGCTTCGTACGGAAGCCCCGCATTGAATGCCCCGATTATGCTTGTTTATCTGTATCCAACTTTTTTTACATTACTCCATGTTCCCCAGTACCTGCTCCGTCTTACACATCAATACAATCGAAGCTGCGTTACATCTGCTTCTGCACGTTGTAGCGATTACAGCATAACCTCACGGAACCTAGCTTGACTAGACTGAGGTGAAAGTCGTCCCATTATCTTGCAAATTCATTTGTTGTTTCGTTACCTAGGTCGGTACAATCCAAACAAGCATTCATCTGGCTTGATAGTTGCTAGGGACACCCCAAGCAATTTTGGATGCGGGTTTATCTCGATTTCACTAGCTAATTATTCTGTTGCCTTTCAGCATCGCCTCTTTGTCCTACAGAGGCTGTGAACTGTCGACAGAAATACCCGCAGTTACACGCGATTTTAGACGTATCGAGCCGGAGTTCAACCCATTTCCAGCAGTCGGCTTTTTCACCCTTTCGCAAAGCCTCGCTACATATCGAAGCTCGGGCCATTGATTGCTATGCTTAACCAGCGATTTTGATGATTATTTGATCCAAGCCAATTAACCACACCGACTCGAAAAAATATCCTATCACGTTGTCCGTTGACCTAAAATCTCAGCGCAGGTTTTATTTGATGACCAGAAATCATAACCATATCATCGACAGAGCAGACAGCTCCTTCGCCCATTAGATACGCTACGTACTTTGCTCCCGAGACTATCGACTGTTACCCCTCCAATCATTATCCCAGACGTCCTGTGACGCCTTTGCGACGTGCACCGCTCCTACTGGTGCTACGATTGTCATTGCATGCGATCCGTTTACCGATTTCCCCTGATACACCGCGAAACTTGACGACCAGAATCTTTAGTTTTTGAGATTCAACAGTTGGGTCGCCATGGTGAAGATTGATTTCACGCGGGATTACTACGCCGACCTTGGCGTTAGCCCAGATGCGACTGATGCAGATATCAAGAAGCAGTTTCGGAAGCTAGGTATGTCCTACTTTGAACCACTTGTGCCAACATCTTCGAATTATTGAACTGACCTCGTCCCCCTTTTAGCGTTACAATATCACCCCGACCGAAACCACGGAAATGAACAGGAAGCCAACGACAAATTCCAAATCATCGGTGCTGCTCATGAGATACTATCCGATGCAGCTCAGAGAGCAAAGTACAATGCTGGGAGAATCACAAAGTCAGGTCGAGCTTCGGGAGTCCGGGGAAACCCGTGGGCCAACGCCGGATCGCAATTCCAGCCCCCGCCGAAGCGTGGCAACCCGCGTCCCGCCAGCACATCCAATTTCAGCTCTTCTCGACCGAAAACTGGAGCGACACCCACTGGAACAGGGCGTTTCTCCAACTTTGCCACAGGTGCACCTCCTACTGCGAAACAGGCCCCAAACGCCGGTTCTGGCGCTGAAAGTGCTTACTATGCTTGGAACAATATGAGGAGTGGAGAATCTAGCAGTGCGCGGAAGCCAACAGCCCCGCCCCCGCCACCTAGAGCATCAGGAGAAAGTAGTTCTCGACCCGTTCCACAGACACCTACAGCCAGGGCACGCGCTGCCGCCGCTTTTGGAAACAGCAGCAAGAAGGGATTCCATACTCGGGCGCATGGTGACGAAGCACCGGTTTCGAGCTCGAATTACTCTACTGGACGTAGAACCGCGCCTAAGTACGAAAACATTTCTGACTCGCCCGAAGAGTCCCGACCAAGCCCTCCACCTCGACCACAGAAAACACCAATTCCCCGCGAGAAGGCATTTGTGGAAAGCTCTAGCGACAGTGAACAGGAACCTTCGTGGTCCGAGAGAAGGCCAGAGTTCCCCAAGATGAAAAGCCGGACAACGAGACGTCCGCAGTCTATGAGTGATGATACACAAAGAGATGGTAGGAGCGCCCGTTTATCAGGATATTTTCGAGATGTATTTAGTGGTAGTTCTGGATCTAACCGAAGATATTGATAGGGAGTTCGGGATCTGGGTTTGGATCAACGGCTTGTCCACAGCCCCCCACTGGAAGTAATATGTATGAGTCCCCCCTCCTTGTTTTGCTTTTTCATTTTATTGCCTTCAGTATATACCCCACGCCATGTAATTGCTGGTGGGATATGTACTACATGCACGTAAAACCCGCGTTTGGTTTCTGATGTCCCATGATAGCTTATGTCATGCTGCATGAAAGCTATAGGACATTTCATAATAGTTCCTTTCCTGCGTGTAATTGTGTTGACATACTAACGATCCCATCAGCTTCGGATTTGGCCATTTCACCAATCAGCCTGCAACGGACGGTATGGTCTCAGATAGATCAAAGTTTCCAGAAAACATTGATACTCAGTTTTCGTCAGACGCCAAAGATCAGTTTACTTTTGCAGGATCCCAATCGAGCTCCAAATCCGCATCCCCGACTAAGACTTCGTGGGATCCGAATACATGGAGCGGAAAAGTGGACAGTAAACACTTTGCGCTACCTACTTCAGCCCGGTCATCACCAACCCGGCCGGCCACAGCAAGACGCCCTACTCTAAGCAAGGGCTCCGCAGACTCATTTTCAGCAATGGACGTTGACCCGCCAGCTCCGAACCCGACAACCGGCCCTCCGCTACCACCCAAGGAGCGGGATCAAGCAGCGCATGCACGCAACGTACCAGTCGAGCCCGCAAAAAAAGAGTGGAGATCAGGTGAAATGGCTGGACGCCCACGCCGGCGCACGGGAAACAGTCAAGGACACAATGCCAGTGGTAGCGACAGCAGCTGTTTTGAGGTTCCACCACCATCGAACAACAAGGGCAGTGAGGACACACCAGAGTACTTTGAAACCATCAAGAACCTCCGCAACGTGGAGCCTTTTGCCCCGATGTCATCAGAGCCATTTGGAATGGGTTCGTTAAATACGGATCTTCCGTTCCCAACCAGACCTGGCAAAAACCCGGTAGACTTGAGTTCCGCCGAACGGGCACCGGTGCCATTAGACTTCCCTCAACCGCCTGCTGCCCCTATTCCTCCTTTTGTTGGATACACAGACGGGGCAATGGATTCTCTTGCAATCAACCGTTATGTTATCGAATTTCAGCAATACCTGCGCAGATGGGAATCATGGAATGAACGAGTGGTTACGCATTTCAAGGAACGGCAGACAGCTATGGACAGAGTCCGTCTAGAAAAGCCCGGCCAGGCTGAATTCCTCGCTGACAGACAAATCCTAGAGCAGCTTGCGTGGGCTAAGCAAGACAATGAGGTTCGTGCTCGTTGGAGTCACTCATGGATGGCTCACGAAGAACAGCTCCGGCTGTATATTCACATCAAGGAAGTTGTTAGTTAGACTGGCAGAGAGACCCGAACGCATGCCACATAAGGGCGTTTTTAATTAGTAATATTGGCTACATAGACATGGTGTTAATGAATTTACTTAGATGGATACACACATACACTGTTGTCAGGTGACTATGTCGTGTTACCACAATGTTAGTAAGCGGTTAAGCTCCGCCACTCCGGTGTAAAGTGGATGTTGTATCCACAGAATAGCCCCATTGCTGGGTTTAACCACCAGAGAGAAGTTGTACCGAGTACGCAAGGCAACACAGGCAGTTTGGGACAACAAGACTTGAAAGGCATTTGTTACTATGTACGTTAGATTATTCATGTAAGTGGGGAGTTTTCCATGAAGTTTGCCAAAGACCTCTCTACTTGATATATCAGTCTACAAATAAATTGTTGTCATAGAGCACGGAATTCAATGATGGGAACATGAACGTCGTAAATAACCCTGAAAAACCTAACAATCCTTCTGCGATCCGTGGTAGAAAAAATTCGGCAGAAACGTGAGCGGTAAGAAAATAGTTCACGACTAGTTTCCTGAAGGGTAGACGCATGTGAATTGTTTTCTCTCGTGACGGTGTTATACAGCTTGTCATTTTTATTCGTGGATTTGAAGTTTGCCTGGCCAATTTTGGTATTTTCGAACGAGACTTTAGTCTGGTATTCAAGGGTTGTTGAAATCTTCGGCAGGGCATATTTATTTTGTTTGAACCGTTTGCCTCTGACGTACATATAAGCTGTACATACATACATACATACCTAAAACAACGTTTCCAACGGCCTCGAAGCATTTATTAGGCAATATAAATATTAAGGCACAAGGCAATCTTCAACGCCTATTTCATACAGTCGTTTTTGCCATTGGTCTATTAGATTCCTCTGTGACCTGTCCAATCCACCCACATTCATTCCTTTCTTTTCTTCATCTAGTCTTCGCGTGTCTGGTACTGCTAGAACGCTCGTCAACTCGCCTGGCAGCACGAGATCACTTTAATTGAACAAGTGTGCGACCTTCACTTGTCAATACACTGCACCACGGCATTGCGGGATCGCAAACTAGGATTGATTGTTTCGTAAATTGATCTCCCGGTTCCTTGGCGTTACCAAACATCACCAACCGTCTGTTCTCGACCTCTCTCGACCTATTAGATCAGTAATCGTCAAGTAATTGTCCTACGCATCACTAGAGGACAACCCCTTCTGGAAAGTACTTCCGCCAATCGAAAATACACTAGAATTATAAATCAACGTCTCGCGACTCGCCACCACAAGAATGTCACCCAATGGCACCAAACGAAAGGCCCAGGCTTCTCCCGTGGGCACCCGAATTCCCAAACACGCGCGCTCCGTCGACGGTGGCGCTCATTCTCCTGAGCTTACGGACGACATGGATGGTGTTATTTCCACCGGAGTTGAAACAGAAGAGAAGAATCTCGCTAATGCGCCGGTGGCAATTCCCGTTCGCGCCAATGGGGCTTTAGAAGAGGCTTCTGATGACGATGAGGTGGATATGGATGACCTGTATGACAGCAGTGGTCAGGAGTCTCAGCAGTGGCAAGAGGTTATCAGTAATGTTCTTCCAACGGTGGTTTCTATCCGGTTTTGTATGCCATGCTCTTTTGATTCGGAGTTTGCGGATACTAGTGAAGCCACTGGGTTTGTTGTTGATGCTGAGAGAGGGTAAGTTTGGATACTTTGTTTCTGTGGTGTTTGTGGAAACTAACATTGGTTTCTCTAGTTACATCCTTACCAACCGCCACGTCGTTGGTGCCGGTCCCTTTTGGGGATACTGTGTGTTTGACAACCATGAAGAAGTTGACGTTTACGCTGTTTACCGTGATCCTATTCACGATTTTGGTATCCTTCGTTTCGATCCCAAGGCCATCAAATACATGCGCCTTCGGGCTCTTGAGCTTCGTCCTGATCTTGCCAAAGTTGGTCTTGATATCCGTGTTGTGGGTAACGATGCTGGTGAAAAGCTTTGTATTCTTTCTGGTATCATCTCCCGTGTGGACCGTAACGCACCAGAATATGCCGATGGCTACTCTGATTTCAACACATGCTACTACCAGACCAACGCGGCTGCTTCCGGTGGTTCGTCCGGTTCACCTGTTGTGAACATTGACGGACATGCCGTTGCGCTGCAGGCTGGCGGTAGAGTTGATGGCGCGTCTACAGATTACATGTTGCCACTTGATCGTGCGTTAAGAGCACTCAAGTGCATTCAGGCGAGTAAAGGAGTCCAGCGTGGTGATATCCAGTGCCAGTTCTTACTGAAGCCGTTCGACGAGTGCCGGAGACTCGGTCTTTCTACCGAGAGAGAAAAACAGGTCCGTGCGCAGTTCCCTAATGTCAACCACATGCTCATTGCTGAGATTGTGTTGCCTGAAGGTCCATCACATGGCAAGCTTCAAGAGGGTGATGTGCTACTTGAGGTCAACGGTAAGCTTGTTGTTGACTTTATTGACCTGGACTCTATCTTTGACGATAGTGTTGGCAATAAGATCCATGTGGTGGTGCAAAGAGTAGGCAAGGAAATTAGCCTCGATATCCACGTTGGTGACCTACATGCCATCACCCCCGATCGGTTCTTGACGATTGCGGGGTCAACTTTCCATAACATTTCTTACCACCAGGCTCGTTTGTACTGCGTGCCGTGTCGGGGTGTGTACCTTTGTGAGGCAGCCTCTTCGTTCAGACTCAAGTCTGCTGACACTGGCCTTATCATTGAGACTGTGGACGGTCGTGAGGTTCCTAACCTTGATGTTTTCTCTGACGTTATGGCAACCATTCCGGATCGCGCTCGCGTAGTGGTGACGTTCCGGAGCCTCCGAGATACCCACAGTTTGCATACAACCATTGTCAATATTGATAGACATTGGAGCAAGAAGATGGAACTTGTGGTTCGTAATGATAAGACTGGTCTTTGGGATTTCACTGGTCTAGCCGAGCCTCTTCCTCCAGCTCCGATGGAGCCTAAAAAGGCGGCCTTTATTAAGCTGTCGCACACTCCCAACCCGGAAGTAGCCAGTCTGGTTCATTCTCTAGTTCAAGTCACATGTGTCCTTCCTATGAAGCTGGATGCTTTCCCCAAGAACCGCAGATGGTCTATAGGTGTGGTCATTGATGCTGAGAAGGGTCTTGTCATCGTCTCCCGTGCCATTGTTCCTTTTGATTTGTGTGATATTACTATCACTATTGCGGAATCGGTCCAACTTGTTGGCAGGGTCGTTTTCTTGCATCCTCTCCAGAACTACGCTGTTATCCAATACGACCCTTCCCTCGCCAAAGGACCCGTTACATCTGCCCGTCTTAGTTCTGAGCCCATGTACCAAGGTCAAAGCACCTACTTTATTGGCCTCAACCGCCAAGGCCGTTTAGTCCACACCAACACGTCCGTGACTGAGGTTACGGCCGTTACTATCCCTCCCAACTCGGCTGCCCCCCGCTATCGTGCCGTCAATGTTGATGCCATTACAGTCGACACGGCCTTGAGTGATCAGTGCGGCTCTGGTATCCTGGTGGCGAATGATGGTACTGTGCAGGCGTTCTGGATAACCTACATGGGTGAGCAGGCCCAGCAAGGTAGCCAGCGGTCGGATGAGGAATATCACCTTGGTTTGGCTTCCAAGTCTATACAGGGTGTTGTTAACACTCTTCGTGAAGGCAAGAAACCTGAGTTGCGCATGCTACCTGTTGAGTGGACGGCCATCCCTATGAGTCAGGCGCGAATTATGGGTGTGTCGGAAGAATACATCGACAAGGTGACTGAGGTCAACGATACACACCACCAGCTGTTCATGGTTGATAAGCGTTGGATGGTGTCGGATTCTGAAAAGTCGGGTCTTGAAATCGGCGACATTTTGCTTACTATAAACGACAAGGTGATTACCCGGGTGTCTGAGTTCGAGGTTATGTACCAGGCGTCAGAGCTCGACATCACTGTCGTACGCAAGCGCAAGGAGCTTAAGCTTAATGTTCCGACTATTTTTGCCAACAACTCGGAGACTCAGCGAGCTATTTGGTTCGCCGGTGCTGTGATTCACCGTCCTCATCAGGCTGTGAGACAACAAACTTCAAAATTGCCTAGTGAAGTGTACATTAGTGCGCGGAGTCGCGGATCTCCTTCATGTCAGTACGGATTGTCGCCGACTAACTTTATCACGCATGTGAATGAACGGGAAACGAAGGATCTGGACTCTTTCTTGGCGGCGGTCAATGAGATCCCGAATAACACATGTAAGTCCATACATATGAGCCTGAGTTCAAGACGGGGGTGCTTTTTACAGTTACAGATATAGATACTAACGGGCCGTTTTGCGCTTAGACTTTGTCATCAAGGCGGTCACTTTTGACTGCATCCCATGGGTGTGTACAATTAAGAAGAACGACCACTACTTCCCAACAGTTGAGTGGGTCAAGGACGAAACGGATGTTTGTGGTTGGAAGAGAATCTCTCATGAAGTTGATGATAAGGGGGAGACTGAGACTGTTATCCAGGCTACAGCTACGGCTGAAATGGATGCGTAGTGTACGAGTTTTTATGGTTGTATGTATATACATGAATAAATTAACAAAGTAGTTTGAGCCCTGAAACACAGCGCTGGACTACAAGGTGTCTTTTTTACAATTCGGGGATATAGTCCTGCGCAGTTTTGGCGGACTTGCGGGCGTTGGTGACACGTGGGACGGAACCCTCATAAGAGGTGATTTTGGGAAAGCACGAGAGACATTGTTTGGAACTTTGTGTTAAACGGCAAGCTGAAGCGGGCGCTTGGGTATTACTAATTGCGGTTTAGAAGGTTAGGCCCCGGTTGTACCAATTCATTCAGAAGGACGAAACACCCTAAAGCCAATCAGCAAGTGCCGAAAACCAAAGAAAAAAAAACAGGTAACAACGGGAAATGTTTGGGCCTAGTCCTGCGGTACCACGCTAAAATAGAAACATCGTGGAGATCCGGTCTGAGTAATCTAGGCTAAGCTTGGTGACATGCGTCTTATGCAATATGAAAGGGCCATGGCGGACGATACATTTTTTTTTTGGGGTTTTTTTTTTTTGGGATTGTACATACACATTGTACCATGGCTACATACAAATGTCGGTCCGACGGAGCAATGAATGGGCGGACGGACGTTGTTGGTTACATGGGTGTAGGTAGATGCGGTTACAGTGGCCCGATATGCGCAGAATTACCGAATGGGAATGTAGTGGGCTGTTGGGCAGGAAAGGAAACGGGAACTATGTATGTATGTACATACGAGGAATGGAGGGGGACTTCCGGAGGTGTGTATGGATGGGTCGATTGGTAACTGTATTTGTATTGGTGAGCTAGTTAGGCTTTGTATAGATGTATGTACACATTTATCTTTTGAAGTATCAAGTATTCATCATCATTCCAGATATCCGGTTTATTTGTCGGCATCCATCCAGTATATCGAGGGAACGGATCCTTGTCGTTTAGAGCTTGTATGGATGTAAGTGAGAGGTTTCTTTACCGACTGGCCTGGGCTAAATGCGGTTAAGTTGTTTCTCCCGGCCAGCCGTGTGGCGAATCCATCTCCCAACTAAAGGAACGGTAAAAAAGACCGGCCGTGGGGGATGTACATATGTCTGCACGCAACTGATTAATTGGTTACATACGGACGCACGGGGTTAGTGCATTTAGCTAGCTAGCTAGCTAGGAATTGTTGGGCAGCTTTGGTTGACGTGATATGATAGGCGGTGTATGTGGCTGGCTTGTTGTACGAAGAGTATAAAGAAGGGGTACTTTTCCCGTCCCACGACTAACTTTTCCTCTCCCAGATATCTCCCACCAAACCAACCAAACAATCACACACCACTAAACATCCAAAATGTCCCGCCTCACCACCCCCACCCGCCAATTCACCCGGGCCATCTCCCTCCAAGCAACCTCCATATCCCGCCCAACCGTCACCGAATTCCACCATAACGGACTCTCCCCCAAATACGCCGAACTTCTCTCCACCGAAGACGTAAGTTTCTCTTCCTTCCATCCATCCATCCATCTATCCATCCCCGTATGTACATACCAAGCTAACCCTCCCCAGCAAACCCGTGGTCTCCGCACAACCCATAAACCCAACCACCGTCTCCCGCGTGTCCGCCCTCTCATGCAGACTTTCTCCGCTCATGCCTCTACATCTACTACTGGACCCCGTCATATCGACAGTACCGTGATGCCTATCCTTCCGGATACCAAGGGGGCTGAAGCGTTGGCTGGTGATGCGGGACCGGCGGATAAGAAGAATCCTCAGTTACTTGTCGTGGCTACGGACCCGTCACTTGTTCAAACTGCTACCCCGCTCATGGAGGTGAAGAGTCGGACTGATGCTACTGAACTGAGACATTAATTGGATGATGAAGACGATGGATGATATGTAGTTACCGATCGGAAGGGCTCTGGTTGATGTTATTACAAGTAATTTTATATGAAAATGTGTATTGTTTAAACATATTCCCAATGGACAAAAAGAGCGTGCGTAATACATGTCATTACTAGAACTATCCTGGAGGACATCTACTCACCAACAGGAGCCAACATGACAGTGACAACCATTTGATGTCATCCCAAAGAGACAAGGAACCCGCAAAAGAAAAAATCACAACGAAGGGTACAAACCAACCAAAAAACAATGAAAAATAACAGCAAAAAAAAACATCCCAAGCGAAAAAAACCGGCAAAAGATAAAAGGCAAACTCGCTCCATCCGTATCCATCTACCCCATTCCCATCTCATATCTGCGTTGACCATCTACCGTCTCTTCACGGGTGGCCGGGGCTTGCACTCATCCTCTTCCACTGGGTGCAGCATGATCTTGGTAGTCAATTGCTGCGTGTTGGCCTGGTAGCCCTTGCTCCAGTCGTAACCAATAGCATAGGCAAAGATGTTGCCCTGTTTGCTGAACGCCGTGTTCGTGATGCTACCTCCAACATTGGGGTAGCCCTTCAGTCTATGCTTGGCGTCCTTGTCCCAAAAGTGGAATGTGCCCTCGGAACCGGCGGTCGAGAACGTACCGTGAACGGGGTGGAAAGAGATATCGTTAACGGCGTAACAGTTAACTGTGCCGTTGTTTGGGGGGTCACGGTGGCACTTGAACGAGAAGTTCAAGCTGTTATGGTGTTAGCTTGGGTTTCGTTGATTGGAATTCTGGGCTTTAAGCTTCACTTACTTGGTGTCCTTGTCGTTGGTATACTGAATTGCACAACGACCCTCGATACTGCCAATAGCAAATCCGGCTGCGTCGGCAAAGCAAGAAACCACCCGAGTCTGCCACTTCAAAGGACTCTGGCTCTGCTTGAAAATAGCAGTAGGGTTGTTCAAGTTAACAACGTCAATGTAGCGATCCGCCGTCGCCACAACCATCAGGTCCTTCTTGACATCCAGTGAGTACACACGCTCCTGGACCTGGAGGGTGGCCGCGGCCGTCGGTTGCCGCATATCCCAGTACTTCACAGTCTTATCCCAAGACCCAGAAACAACCATGGGGGTACCGTTGGATTCGAAGAAACGGACGCAACGAACAGGCATGTCGTGAGTACCGATGGAGACGGTTTGCTGGGTGCCCAGGTCGCATACCTTGATCTGCTTATCTGCGCCAGCCGAAGCAATCTTGGTTCCGTCCTATCATACCATACAGTTAGTCTCTAGCTTCTCCCAAAAAAAGCACAACCACATGCGCGCGTGAAGTCCACTCCGGTATCCCGGTGGCCCACCGCCACCCGCCCGGTTCCGTCAAACTTACCAATGAAAAGTCACAGCTCAGCACTGGACCTTCATGCTCATAAGCATGTCTCCCCTCGCTCTGACCATTCGACGCAATCTCGTAGATGCGCACCTTCTTATCCCAAGACGAAACCGCCAGGAAATCTGAAGCCTGCGACGCAGCCATCGAGAACGACATGGCCGAAATGGTATCCTCCGGGGGGTTGTTCAGCGGGACGTCCTTGCTCAGGTCGCCCGTAGCCGAAGTGGCGGGTGTTGCGCTCGCGCTACCGAAGAGAGTCGACATTTTATGTACTGGTGAACTGGATAGTCGTAGTGTGTGAGATTGCCTGGGTTGGTGGATTGTTTATACGCGCGAAACTTGGTCGTATGGACGCAATCGATGATGAATGGTTTAACAAAACACCCAAAAAATAGACGGAAGGAGAGGATTGAAGGAGACCGTGGACTAAAAACCACACAACGGAAACAACGTGTGAAAAAACACCGCTAAATTAAAAACGGCATGAACAATATCTCTATGTACAGCTTAAACCAGCAGCTTCTTCCTCAAGTTACCATGCCCATTACTCAATCTTTTTTTCACTGCATTGCAGCCTCGCCTGTCGCAGCCGCGCTATATCCCTGCCAAACACTCTCGCGCGCCGCCGTCTGTCACCAGCTGACCGAATTTTGACCCACCAACAGTCTAAGCTGACTAAGACAAGCTCTAGCAGCGATTGGCCCATCCATCTTATCGATACCCCACTAAATATTTTGCAGCCCCACAAGAACCAGCCCGCCAAAAAAAAAGCAGTGTCTCGCCATGTATAAATACGTCCACGCGCCAACCCATTCCCAATTCCTTTCCTTCTTCCTCGCATCCCCTCCCCCCCCACCCGACAAATCGCTATCGAAGCAACAACAGAGACGGCCCGTTCGTCTCCTTCAGCTTTGGGAGAAAGTCCCCGGACCCCCTTGCGGCAACGCGCCGGTTTTATACCCGGCTGACCTCCCGAGCCTAGTCCTCTACACGCACTACGTGCCCGCTACACCAATCAACTCTGTCTCGCCACCTCCAGTCTCAGATTGCCAGCCGACCACATCACACCAGGACGAAGATATGAGTCCGTGGTGCGGTCTACGGTGATCGGAGCTGACGGGTGATAAGGCGTGGGGGTGTAGTGACGCGACGGGTGCCGGAGAGGATGGTGGCGGTGGAGGGTTTTCGTCGAGTTCAATAGACATGCGATTGGCGGGTTTCGACCCAGCTTACTCGATGGGGCTCATTCTTGGATTGGGGGGGGAGCGGATCACGACTTTACTTTTTGTATCGTTGGTTTGGACTTTTTGTCCGCGTCTGTTGCTGGGCTTCTTTGCTCTGGCCGGCTCACCTGGGTCGAGACATTTCTTTTTTATACACTCTGGTTCCGTGTGCTCACGCCACGGGGTCGTTGAAGTCCAGGTTAGGACTGGCTGCAGCAAGTGCTCAGTGATTCTCAGACGTTTTGTTGGTGTCGGTTGAAGTTCATATGATGATAAAACATAGAGTCAAGCCCTGAGTAATGATCTATTGTGCTTCGGCGCAGGACACACTCCGTGATGATAAAACTATTTCGAATCTGAACGAACTTCAACTTAACCAAGTTTTTGTTGTTGGCTGAATAGCAGGTCTCTCGACTTGTTCATTCAGTCAACTTTTTTTTTGTGTTCCTGTAGATTAACCCTAACGTCAACCTCATCTGTACTTCGCACTTCGCGTCCCTCTTTGCTTATGTCAAATCTCTTCTGCACGACGTCATCTCGATCACCCACATAACTAACGACGGTACTGTCTCACATATTGAAGTAATATTCCCTAAGATGCTTCTCCTGTATTCATGAATTCATTACACTTGATGCAACGAAAAAACGGAGGTTGCAGTAGCAACCCGTGGTATATTCCCAGTCATATAACCCCTAAACTCCGTCCCAAAAGCAAAAAAGTACAAAACAGATTCAACCGCATAGACTACATTAATCCACTGAGTACAATCTTACCCAAGTTAGCCATCTCAATTCTCACATTACTCCTCACCGCTTCATCAAACTCCTTAATAGAGCCCTGAAGAATGATTTTGCGTACTTTAGAGTCCGCCTTTGCAAACTGTTCTGCCACAGGCGGTGTGCACTCCTTATTCGTAGGAATCAACCCGATTAATTTGCGATAGCACTCGATAAGTACGTCGCATAGCGTCGCAAAAGTCTCGTGAAAATCAGGATCGAAAGGCAGACTTGGTGTCAATAATGTAGTATATGACTCTCCGGGATACAGATCCGCCTCAGCAGCGGCAAAGGCTGCAGCATTGGAGGTCGCAGCGGGCCCGGCACCACCAGATCCCGCGTCCATCCCGTTATCATGTTGTAAATCCGTAGCTGCAGATGATCTCCGACGGCCACCAGGGCGCCGAAACATTTGTGGGAGACGCGCACGGGAAAGTGTCGAATTAGAAGAGTTCTCGCCGTGAAGTTGTGAGAAGGTCTCGAATTCGCTTAGTAGAGTGTTGAAAGCGCGTAGGTATTCCAAAGGCGTCGTGCCAGCCAGATCAATGACCGTAGGTAGAGAAACTCCGAGTAGTAGAAAATTTGTCGCGCGCCGGGCAAATCGAGAAGCGGCGGCGGCTGACATGCGAGAGACATCCGGCCGCTCCATTTGATAGGTGTTAAACCAGAATATGCGATCTTCGTGTCTGTATACCCAAAAGGATAACCCCTCCAGTCAGAATGTTTCCATTGCGTTACATTGTGGTGTTGTACTCACGCTTTGCGCAGATAATCCAATGTGCTTATCCGCTTGTGTGCCAGATCGGCTATATTCCCGTGCACGCCGCCGTCAACCCCTGGCGGCGCGGGCATAAGACTCGTGTACGATGACATGAATCCGCTTGATGATCCCGAGGTAGAAAAGGCGGTTCCTGTATGTGTGCGACTTGGCGCCGGAAAGTCCTGTGGAATGAGAGGCGAATGGGCGTCTACAGGCGTGACACTGGTACCGGGACTGACACCTCCGAGTCCGCTCGATGAAACGGCAAGATTACCAAAGTATCCGCCGTTAGAACTGGCTTGTGTATTAGGCGTGGGGTATGTCGAAGCCGAAGCCGAAGCAACAGTAGCAGTCGCAATGTCGGGGAGCGGGGGTGGTGCGGAGTCCGGTTGAGGGATGTTTCCTAAACTAGGACGTCGTTTGCTCTTGTTTGGCGAGGAAAAAGAGGCTTTGCGAACAAACGAAGGACGACGGTCGCGCGTGGGCTCGGCTATGGCGAGGGATTGTAGGTTAAGAGCTGAAGCACTGGCAGCCAGTTCTGGGGGAAACTCTGGGGCGCCAAAATCGGGATTTGGCGAGGGCGCGGTGCTGTTGGATCTGCTGTGCGAGGTGGATTGTTGCTGGTTTGGAGAGGCGAAGGATAGTAAAGAATTTTGTTGTTGGTCGGGTCCGGAACTTGTACCGGGTCGTGATTTGGAACCACCAAAACTGAACGAGGAAAAGAATGAGGTGGCATTTTGGGCGGATTTCTGCATTTTGACGAGTGTGAGCGCTGGATGGCGCTGGGTTTGAGCGCTGTAGTCGCTTGGGTGCTGGGTGCTGGTTCGCTGGCGTACGTGAGCAAAGACTATGTATGGACAGGCGTGCGCAGTCGTGAAATAGCCAACACAAGTCTGTGTGGCTAGCGTATTGCGGAACAAAAGTCGAAAGAAAGAAAACTAATCGAGTGTCGAGGGGAAACAAACGAGTGATATGTGAATGAAAGATAGTGAAAAGAAGATCACAACAAAAGTACAACAGCCAGTAAGAATCAGTCTTCAGCTTAATGCAAAGAAACGGCAAGCGAAAGGAATCCGAGTATGTGCAAGGTTAGAGAAAGTCGGGATAAGTAAAAGGGCAAAGAAGGGGGAAAGAAGGGCCCACAGGAACAAAAGAATGGAGTGACGGAACTAGAGCGAACATCCAACAACAAATGGCGGCAAAAGGACGGCCCAGAAGATTGCGAATTCGCCTAGCGTTCCCCACGTTACTTTATATCCACGACGATCCACAAGAGGCCGACGACACAACGGAGGCAACAAACGCACTCAAGACCATGTAAAATGAACCTGATTAGGTAAAACAAAAGACTATCAAAACCAAGACACGCATTCAATGTGCCCTGGGTCGTATAGCCAAAGCCAAGTAGGCTGCCGTTCCTTGTCTTAAGTATGATTCGCACCGGGCAAATACGTCTGCGGCTACCGTAGGCCCGGGCCGCCTATGTCGTGTGTTTCCGTAATGGGAATGTTTATTGAATTATCCCAAATAGAGTTGAATGCCACGGGGCAATCACTGCGCAAAGACCTTGGCGGACTTGAGCCAAACAGGCACCAGGTCTGGGACCACAGGGGGTGAATTGACAGTGAGTCGAGGTATTTTGTAGACAAGTTTGGCACTGGCACGGACGAGGCCAAGTCTCACGGTGATGATATTCGTTTCGTTATATCAGAATCTTGGCCGAGTTTTTGATTTCGGTGCCGATGCTGGCCGGAGCTTGTTGGTCTAGACGGGACCTTCGTGGTGTGAGGTGACCTGGTGGCGATATCTTTTATAGACGGCTTGTGGGAGCTATATATGCATATGCAATAGTAGCTGACGCGAGGGTTGACGCCGTGGCGAAAGTGGACAGCAGTCAAGACTTATTCTTGGTGGGTTTTGATGTTGCACGACGTGGGAGGGAAAGTGTATGACACACAATATATTCAAGAATGATAGAGGGTCATAAAGAGATTAAAACAACACGGAAGACAATGGTAAAAAAAAAAAAAAGACAAGGCAGAAGAGAAAGAAGAAGATTTCATGTTCACTTCACGTTGACAAAGATTTTCACATAACATCCACCAAGTCAGCCACGTATATATCGTACTTTAAGACAGCAAGCAGATGGCGCAGGTAACTTCATGTCTCCTCCCTCCCTTGACGCATATGCTGTCTCCAGATTTACCCGGGAACAACAACCTTTGACAATATTCCTCCTGTCTCCTTGAAAGCTAACGGGAGGTGCCTAACACCCCGGAGTCCGGGTTCGTTCAACATGGCCCGCTTATTGAGATTAAAGACTAGCTTTAGCAGACGAGTGACAGTGCTAGTGTTTAACTGACATTCTTAATAGACGTAAAAAGTATATGCCGACGGTTCGTATGGTATGCGCGAAAAGTCACTGATCATTCATGTTTGCCATGCAGACGGTATCCCGCCGACCCTCCATCCGTCTCCGGTGAAGCTCAACCGCAGGTCTGTGGGCCAACACCACGTTTCCTGAGGCGGCTTCCCGTGCTTCTTCACCAGGTGGCTGTGGTATTGCCCCTGGCGCACCAGGGGCCCCCAACAGGATCCGCCATGTCACAGTAAGCGCTAAGCAACCTTGATATCAGGGCACCTCATGACTAGTCACCAACCTGTTGCCGTGTAAACGCTACATTTCCACGATCAAATGCCGTCGAGGTTCACTCCACAGAACAATGTCGTTACGTGCTTCAGAATCCTACCACGGGAATCCGAAAACCCTATAATTCCCCGATGCTCCGACCGTAAGCTAATTCTTGTTTCATTTACAATCCTCATCCGCACGCGAGCATCCGGGCCCTGGATGGGCCTTCCGTGTTTAGCCAGTGCCGGGTCATGGCGGCTGATCAGCCGGCGTGCTTGGACCCGAACGAGTTTTTTTACTTAAGGGAAATTTGGGGTCTTTCCATTAGTATGGTGATAAAGAGGTTGTATTGAAACATTAAAAGACATTACACATTTGTTGAATTCAACAGGCTCGCGTCTTGGGCCTGTCCTGTCACATGAATGGACATATCACGCATTCAGGTGGCGTCGAGGCGTACCTGCATTTGAAATACGCCATGCTGCAGGTGGTCCTTTGGTCTGTCGTTACATGGACTCGCGTGTTCGTCTCTTTAAGTGGCTTATTGGTTGGGACTCCATCTTTGGTTGTGGTTCCGACTTTGTCAGTATTGAGTAGGAACCATAGAACGTCAAGAGGTCATGGCCAAATCCCGTGATGCGATCTACAGTGGGTTATATGTCACTATAACCCTAGCATACGACTTATCCGAAAAGCCCCGCACCAAGTGTTAACTTGGGGGTAGGACGATGTTGTTCAACAAACACCAATATTATTTAGTGTTTGACATTGATTTGCCATTCCTAGCGACAGCAACATTACAACTTCCCCGCCCCCTTATTATCACCATCAAGCCTTCCTTCTTCGAGCTCCTGAATAGAACCCCACACTTTTACCACATTGGGCATCTTCCAACCAGCCGCGAACTGGTCGACTCGTGCTTACCCGATCTCTAGCTAGCATTGACTTGAGAAGCTTTGGCCTTGAGACAAAGTTGTCTACGTTGAAAGAAGTGATATAGTTTGGATTGTCTCTTTCCTAGCAATTTGTAAGATCAAAGAACACGGATTCCTAGTGTTATACAGTGAACAAAATGGCTACCAACGTTGAACTGCCTACCGGCGAGCCGGCCCCTGAGGTCCTCGATAACCGTATCTGGATTGACGGCTGCTTTGACTTCTTCCACCATGGTACGTTGAAGAGACCCCGCACCGAAAAACGAATAAGCGTGATAGGAGGGATTTATAGCCCTTTTGTGACTATCAGACAATGAAGACTAACCAGGTTACTTCCAGGTCACGCCGGTGCCATTGTCCAGGCTCGCCAGCTTGGAAATGAACTCTACGTCGGTGTCCACTCAGACGAGTCTATTCTCGAGAACAAGGGTCCTACGGTCATGACCCTCGATGAGCGGTAGGCAACTGCCTTGTTAAATCGTGAGAAGTACCTCTCATAACTAACATAACATTTTAGTCTTGCCGCTGTGGACGCCTGTCGTTGGGTCACTCAGTCAGTCACTCACGCCCCTTACGTGACCGACCTCGACTGGATCACCCACTATGGCTGCAAATATGTTGTTCACGGTGACGACATCACCTCTGACTCCTCCGGCGAGGACTGTTACCGCTTCGTCAAGGCTGCCAACCGGTTCAAGGTTGTTAAGAGAACCCCTTCCATCAGCACTACTGACCTTGTCGGCCGCATGCTGCTTTGTACGCGTACCCACTTCATCAAGTCCTTCCCCGCTGTTATCGCCGGCACTGAGGGCCCCGGAACTGATGAGGAGAGAGCTTCCCTTGGAAAGGCTATGAAGGAGCGTATGCAGCTGTATGCTACCGACGAGAGCGGTTCTGCCCCCGGCTGTGATGTGTGGTTCTGGAGTGCCTCGGTTGATGCTAAGACGAAGGGTGATGCTGAGGAAGCGGGTATCTTTGAGAAGTTATTCTCTGGTAAGGCTCCTAGACCAGGTCAGAGAGTCGTGTACGTGGATGGCGGTTTTGATTTGTTCTCGAGTGGTCACATTGAGTTCTTGAAGCGTGTCATTGAAGCCGAGGAAAAGACAGCGACAGACGAGGGCTGGTATCTGGAGGCTGCTGTTGCCGAGCGTATGGCTAGTGGTGGTGATTACCCACCTGCCTTCTTGGTTGCCGGTGTTCACGATGATGAGGTGATTAACCAATGGAAGGGTGTCAACTACCCCATCATGAACATCTTTGAACGTGGTCTCTGCGTTCTGCAGTGCAAGGTAAGCTTTATAACTTGACATGACTACGTGGATGTCACATGACTAACAAATCAACATAGTACGTCAACGCCGTTGTCTTTGGTGCCCCCTTTTCCCCTTCCAAGTCTTACCTCACGGCCCTTCCCTGGGGAACTCCCGACATTGTCTACCACGGGCCTACGTCATTCATGCCCCTCACGTATGACCCGTACGAGGGCCCCAAGACTTTGGGAATCTTCAAGGAGATTCCTTCACACTCATACAAGGATGTTAACGCCGGCACTATCGTGCAGCGTATTACTCGGAGCCGTGAAATGTATGAGGCGAGACAGAGAGCTAAGGGTATCAAGGCGGCTGGCGAGGAAGCTGCTAGAGCGCGGGAGATTTTGGAGGAGGAGCAGAAGAAGAGGGAAGAAGAGAGAGCGCAGTCTTAATAGAGCTTTAGAGGTGTTGTATGTACATATGGATGTAATGGAATGAATATCTTCTGCAGGTTTCCGGCTATTGATACGTAATGTCGGTTCGTCGGTTATAGACGGTTCCGGCTAATATCCTCCAACTTTCAAGATAACGGGATGCAAGTCACATATGATAGTCATTTTGTGTAAGTTGCGTCATGTGAGCATGTACGCACAATACGCATATGTGTGTAAAGACGGGAAAATACGTCACTTCGGTCCGGAATTTCCCGCCTTTCAAATTGTGATGCCCTGTCCATCAAAACTTCCATTATCACGATCGCACAAGCGGAATCGGCGTCTCGGCATCTAAGTTGGAGAAAACAATTAGGGTTAGACATCACGATACACAACCAACAAGCCGCTCAAGCAAGCAGGTTTCAACAATCATGAATCAACTATGCAGTCATGAGATGATATGTCATTCGTCGCAATTTGCGTTATTCCCGTCCTCATTCTCAGAAGATCCTCAGTAACAACGCAATGGCATGAAATCACCAGATATGGGTTTCCACAGCGGTCTTTCCTGTTCTGTGCACTCCATTTTACGAGCGGCAGAAGAAGGAGCGTAACGGCAAACTCGAAGAGTTACGGATCAAAAGTACGCTGACATGGATGAAGAGGCGCTTCGGACTTCCGTATTTTGTTTTGGAAGCAGGAAAAAGAGGTTGCAGGTGCAGTTACAGGGGATAGACTTGGGTGTGTGAGTGGGCTGATTGATGTCATGTCAGTGTTGAGGCGAGCTGGTTCGTGTATCTCTTTGTTTCTGTATTGACGGGTGATGTCACATCATGATAAGTTGGAACGTGTGGTGAAAGTGAGGCGGCGCGGTGAACAAGGGGGGGTGAAGAAATAGCACCGAGAACGATGAAGGAAGAGGATGAGCTCTGTGAGCTTTGGTCTGGAAACGTGGTTATGATGATTGAAGGCTAACAGTTAAGAGGAACAAAAGAGGCTGGTTACATATGAGACAATTGACAAGAGACATTCAGATAGACTAGACATAAGAAGAAATAAGTCAACATCTTTACAGTCTCATGATTTCCCACGCGGCTCTGCGTTGCCCTGGTCTGTCATATCACCCACCGGCCTATCCACGGCGGAAGGAAGAGGCTCTGTGGCTACGAGAAGGACCGGCGAAGTTTACAAATTCACCGAAATGGGATGACGTGAGTGGCTTGATGATCAGTATGGGTTGAGTTGGTCCAGGCGGCCAGTTTCTGGAAAACACACTTTCAGTGTACAGTTGATGACATCAGAGAGGGGTACTAGGGGTAACGGACAAATAGACGAGAGGTTGGCTTTGGACCAGCGAGAGAACAGGTAAT
This sequence comes from Huntiella bhutanensis, assembly GCA_002018275.1. Classification (NCBI taxonomy): domain Eukaryota; kingdom Fungi; phylum Ascomycota; class Sordariomycetes; order Microascales; family Ceratocystidaceae; genus Huntiella; species Huntiella bhutanensis. The sequence continues at coordinate 144,379 of MJMS01000041.1, read as the reverse complement.
GGTCATTTGGTTGGGGCTTAGGAACTGTAGGAGGGGTCACAGACAAAAGCTTTCGTATGTAAATGCCTCGTGTGGAGTGTAGTTAACCGAGTTACGAGTGAGACGTTGAAATGTAATGAATATGCATGTCATTCTCTACATATTGTTTCTGGTTATCTTGTTACATCATCTTGAAGTTCAATATCAAACTATCACCGGCCTAAAACCATAAACTATGGCACCAATCACCAAAATCCATAATTCACCATACATCACTGTCGTAAAAAAAAACTGCCAACGCCAAATTAAACTGGGAATTAAACTGGAACCACCCCACTAAATAGTCCACAACGTATCGCCCTGTCCCACCCCCGCGGCGCCTACAGCTTCCTTCTACAGCCCCATGTTCACCAGAGCCAAGCTTGTGCCTGCCTCGCCCCAAAGGCACCCCTCTTTCCTTCCATGTTAGCTTTAGCTGCCCCTCCTCCTCCAAAAAAGTAACAAGTACCAAACAACCCCGCTGGCCTCTTCCGCTTCTGTAAAAAAACGGCCGAACCGCCATTACCGACGACCTACCTCCAGGTGATGGTGGGTGAACTCACTGGATCTTGGGGCTCCTTGTAGTGGTAGTATCAATTTTTGGGCTGAGGGGGGGCGTATACAGAAGCTTTGGTTTCTTGGGGAGTAGACCCGGTGCTCTTATAGTCGGCGAGGATCCGCCCCTCAATTCGCAATTGTCTTTCCCTTTTTCCTTTTCTTCTTTTTTCCTTCTTGCTGCAAGCACAACCTTCACATTGTTCTTATCACGATTTCTCAAAATGGCCTCTCTTAACCTTAAGCCCGGTGTCATCTACGGTGACGACGTCCTGCGTGTGAGTCGCTTCCCTTGTTGCTGTTTATTTGCGTTTTATCATTTGCTTTGCTGTTGCCGTTTACAATGCTGCGCGTATACGCTACTGTGAGCCAATTTGGTATATGGTGCCGCTTATTGGACTGAGATATTGAGTTATGGGATGCGACTGTCTTTCATGTTTGACTAGTAGACACTATCTTCATGTCACGTCGACTATTCAAGATTTCCCCAACCTCTATCAAATATTGGCATCTGCATTCAATTACCCCGCCTTCGCTCGACCACTCCAACTCGTCTCCATTTCCTCGGCACCGCAATGACGCAAACAAATGGCAATATATTTAATATCCTATGACTTGTTTACTGACATACATTTTCTTCTTTATAGCTCTTCGAGTACGCCAAGAAGACTGGTTTCGCCATCCCCGCCGTCAACGTCACCACCTCTTCCACCGTGTAAGTTTCTTCCTTTTCTTCGATATCGGAGCTTGTTCGCGCCATGGAGCTTGGCAGCTGTAGACTTTGCCAGATGTAGAACTTGGGTTAGACCCTTGTCTCAATGTCTGACCAACGTCCATCAACGCAGCCGCTAGAACAACTTTAAAACATGTTAAATCACCACGAGAAACACTCCAACTAATACTCTTGATAGCATTGCTGTCCTTGAGGCTGCCCGTGATGCCAAGTCCCCCGTCGTCATCCAGACCTCGTCTGGTGGTGCCGCTTACTTCGCCGGTAAGGCTCAGTCCAACTCTGGTATGGCTGCCTCGATCGCTGGTTCGGTCGCCGCTGCCCACTACGTCCGCTCCATTGCCCCCATCTACGGTGTTCCCGTCGTCCTTCACTCGGACCACTGCCCCAAGAACGCCCTTCCCTGGTTGGATGGCATGCTCGAGGCTGATGAGGCTTCCTTCAAGGCCACCGGCCTCCCCCTTTTCTCTTCTCACATGATTGATCTGTCTGAGGAGTCCTTCGAGGAGAACCTTGAGCAGACCGCCAAGTACCTTGCCCGTGCTGCCCCCATGAAGCAGTGGCTCGAGATGGAGATCGGTATCACCGGTGGTGAGGAGGATGGTGTCAACAACGAGGATGTCGACAACGCTTGCCTCTACACCCAGCCCGAGGAGATCTACAAGATCTACGAGAAGCTTTCCGCCATCTCCCCCTACTTCTCCATTGCCGCTGCCTTCGGTAACGTCCACGGTGTTTACCAGGTCGGTAACGTCAAGCTCCACCCCGAGCTTCTCGGCAAGCACCAGGCCTACATCAAGGAGAAGACTGCTTCCGCCAACGACAAGCCCGTCTTCTTCGTCTTCCACGGTGGCTCCGGCTCTTCGGTTGACGAGTTCCACACTGCCATCACCCACGGTGTCGTCAAGGTTAACCTGGACACTGACCTCCAGTGGGCTTACACCTGCGGTATCCGGGACTACATGGTCAACAACATTGAGTACCTCAAGGCCCAGATTGGTAACCCCGAGGGTGCTGACAAGCCCAACAAGAAGAAGTACGACCCCCGTGTCTGGGTCCGTGAGGGTGAGAAGACCATGGTTACCCGCGTTAAGCAGGCTCTTACCGACTTCCACGCTGCCGGCTCCCTGGCCTAAATCCCTGAGTCTAGTATTCGGGCGAGGCTATGAGTTGTAACTGAGGCTGTTGGTTTACTTGTTGGTTTTCAGTAAAAAAGAAACAATCAATACAAGAAAAAAAACTTGCAAATCATGATGATTTTTTGTGTGTATTGTGAGAAGTGATGTCGAGTGTTTATGTCTATATCTAGAAACTATTGGACGTTCAAAGGGAACACGATACCCTAGTATAGGGTTCTAATTCTGTTGCGTCAAAGTTCTGAACCAATCACGCACCTTGTAATTGTGCACCCCGCCTTGGGTTCCTCAGCCGCCGGCGCACAATATACAGCCTGTTATCACCAACGGGCAAGCCACGATGTAAGTTCCCGTATGGGGTAATTTGTAACATGAGAGGTGTCACTACCGCGATGTGACGTATCAATTCCGTCATATGACGTTGGCAAACCACGTCGCAAGCAACATGACAATCAAGAGTTGGGCCGAAAGATAGACAAAATAGTATGCCAAGTCGATGTTTATATTTGTCATGAATCGTGGTGTACCACTGATTAGAGTATACAACGATGCATGGAAAAGGGTCCATGCAATTGTCGGACGTCTGGGCTGCGGGAAATATCCGTCCGGAAGGGGGGGCCGGAATATTGGATTGGACCTGTTTTACCCTTTGATAGCCTTGGTATTCCGCCCGTCGGTGTATATGGCCGTAGTGGGTGATGGCGCGCATATGATCGGATAGCTGCGGATTGGGGAATATAGTGGTGTTGGGGAACGGGTGGTTTAGGGGGTTGATGGAGATTGAGGGGGTATTTGTTGGTTGTTGGCGCGGGTTCAGTGGGTGGGGTTATCGCCGTGGTATGGAGTAGACTGTTCGGAAAACTACTGCGATGCCGGAAGAACGGACTATGCAATCTATGACTCTGCCATCCATACTTTTTAGCCAGGGGGTCTTCTACTATACACAAATCGGTATAAACCCACCAAACCCAACCTAACCCTCCAAGAATCGCCACCGCTAACCACGTTTCCCCCAGCCCATTGTTAAATTTCCTCAATAGACTATCTATACACTGTGAAGAACTAAAAAAAACGGCTACACCGTCCTGGGATGCCCGAAACCCGTCACACCCACCGGCGCCCTCGTCACAGCGCCTGAAAGAAGACGTTTCGGCGTGGCGCTAGCGCTTGGGTATCTCCATGGATGGATGAGAGGGGAGTCATCGTATCGGGGGTTCCACGGTCGTTTTGGCCGCTTGGCCGCTGTGTGTGTATGTATATAAAGACGGACTTTATCCCGCGGTGCCGAGCCCTTTTCTGTTCCCCCAGTCTCCCGTTTTTTTGTTCCTCGCTATTCGTTTTATAAGCCTGTGATATCTAGAATATACATACATACATCTCTTTTCCAACCCGTTTGATTCGTCCTTGGTCCGCCTAGCTTATCTACGGATCCCTTATTTCCTTGTCGTGAACTGGTTCCACCCTTCAGTTTCTTTAAACACCCACTAGCGCCCACTTACTATAAACCCATCATCATCCCCCCCTCGTCCCTTTCCTCCCAGCATCCCCCCCACCCACCCACCGCCAAAATGACCGTCGCCGTGTCTGTCCCGGCCTACGCCGAACTTGACGCCTCCAAGCTCAAGACCACCCTCACCAGCACCCCCCAGACCGTCCCTGATCTCGCCTCTCGCAATGCCGGTACCGCAACCATGTGTACCGACCACATGATCACCGCCAACTGGAACGTGACCACCGGCTGGGAAGCTCCCGAGCTGAAGCCGTACGGCCCGCTCTCGCTCATGCCCACAGCCTCAGTCCTCCACTATGCCACCGAGTGCTTCGAAGGTATCAAAGCCTACCGTGGCCACGACGGCTCTCTCCGTCTCTTCCGGCCCTCTAAGAATGCCGAGCGCATGCTCATGTCGTGTCTCCGGTGTTCCCTCCCCGGCTTCCCGCCCTCTGAATTCGAAAAGCTCCTTCACGCCCTCCTATCCACCGACGCCCCCAAGTGGCTTCCCAAGAGCGAGCCCGGCACCTTCATCTACCTCCGTCCCTCCATGATCGGCACCCAAGCCCAACTAGGCGTGCAAGCCCCCCGGGACGCCATGCTCTTCATCATCGCCTCGTACATGCCCATAATGGACGCGCCCCTCGGCGGCATGAAACTACTCACATCGCCCGACGACACCGTGCGCGCCTGGGCCGGCGGCTTCGGCTACGCCAAGCTCGGCGCCAACTACGGGCCCTCCCTCCAAGCCACCTACGCCGCCAAGCAGCGTGGTTACCACCAGATTCTCTGGCTGTACAGTGACCAGCAATACTGCACTGAAGCCGGCGCATCCAACTTCTTCGTCGTGTGGAAGAACAAGGAGGGTAAGACTGAGATTGTCACTGCCCCTCTTGACGATAAGTTGATTCTGGCTGGTGTGACCAGATCAGGTGTTCTTGACCTTGCTAAGGAGCGTCTGGCTGGCGAGGTTGACGTTGTTGAGCGGAAATACACCATTGACGAGGTTGCCGAGGCTCACGCTGAGGGTCGTCTTCTTGAGCTTTTTGCTTCTGGTACTGCTGTAAGTTTTCCATTTTCTCGGCTGAAATATCTCAGATATACTAACATGTTACCCGTTTTAGTTCTTCATTTGCCCCATTTCTACCATCAACCACCGTGAGAAGAACATCACCGTTCCCGTTGGCGAGAACGGCAAGGGCGGTCCCATCACCGAGAAGATCAAGGGCTGGATGCGTGACATCATCTACGGTAACGAGGAGCACGACTTCGCCGTCAAGGTTACCGAATCTGCTTAAAATATTTTGCCAGTTTGTGTTTATTGTTTGATATCAAAGGTATAGACGGTTTCTATAGTGCCATTTTTTTTTATTTGTCATGTCGTAATGTATTAAAGGTTTGATTTTGTAGCTTCATGCACCATCATTTGTGACTGCTGTACATCCATGTGTAAAAGGGCCCCGTAGAGGCTGTCTCCGTTATCTATATTCTACAAATACTAGCGCCTGACAGAAACATCCATCTTTTTGGGGAAGGAAACAATCGAAGCCTTTGTCGTAATCAATACCAGTCTGAGTCGAGATTGTTCCGTGGTAACCAATACCTTTGTCCAGGTCCAGTGTTACAGTGCAGCGCCTATGTCACACTACATGTAATCCTCCAGCACTGAATGGATCATGTGGACGATCTGGCTCTGAGTCTCCTCCAGGTTGCACTAAAAGTTAAAAAGCGCCGTTAGTATCCGGTGTGTACATTCTGCATCGTCCATTACTTACGTCTTCCAGATCCTTGAGCTTCTGCAGAGCATCCTTGGCCATGTCCAAGATATCGCCCTGGAGCACATCGGCATCCAGGATACGGTCGAGCAGCTGGTGCGTACGATCCAAGCTGGTGTCACGGCCGTTCCAGTCCTTCGTCTTCATCTTGTCGACCAGGTTTGCCCGCAAATCCTGGTCTTTGCCCAAGCGTCCAATGTACTTGAGGCATTCCAAGTCCATTGTCTTGACAGACTCTAGCAGGTCGGTGACACACTTGCGAACAGCTTTGGGATCAGCCATAGGAGCTGGCGTACGAGTCTCAAGCTCGAAATCGAGAATGGCTTCGTCGATCGTCTCGTGTGCCATTTCGAGAACCCGAAGCTTCTGGGCCAGCTCCGTGATCTCCTTCTGGCCCTCACTGCTCTCCTTCTTGATATTCTTGCGAATATCGTTGATCTGCTGCATCGAGTTCATGTAGATGCAAACCGCGTGATCGGTGCAAGCAGCTAGAATAGAAAGATCGTAGTTAGTTAAAGTTGATCATGGTTTCATTTAGATGTTGATGATTTTCGTGCACTCACTCTTCAACAGGGACGACAGGCTAGTGGCATCGCGAAGCTGCTTCTCTATGGCATAGTTAGCATCATGTCTGAACATCTTCAAAACGGCGATAAACTTACTAGTGAGGTTGTCACTATCCTTCAAATCGTCGGCGGTGATGACACGCTCCATCTCGTAGTACTTCTTGTTGTTTGGTCGGTAGTATTTCTTGTAGTACAACTCGGCCTCAAAAGAGTTACGGATTTCAAACATATCAGTGATGGGAATGGGCCCAGTAGGGGGGCTACCAACTATAAAAGTTTCGCCGTCCCTGTCTGCAGCATACATTTGATGAATGCGGTAGTCGTAGTGGAGCTTTACCCGTCTGAGCGACTTCTCAGCAGCGTGGACAACACCTCCAGGCTTGAGGATTTCAGGGTACTCAGCCCCACCGTCCAGAATCTTCTGTGTTTTGGGGTCACTACTAAACTCGGCAGTGTGGCCCTGGTTGTCCGCAAGACTAGGAAGGGGCGGGAACCGCTTGAGGCTGGCAAGGGACCGGCCCACGCCGGGGTCACGGTTAGCCTCCTCCTCATCAGACTTGCGAGGACGGCGGGGGATCTTGATCTGGATATCATTGGGATCAACCTTGAACGGGTCAGGGCGAGGTCCCTTGGGGGGAATCCGGATCGGTTTGAGAGGCTCGTTGACAACTTCTACAGGCTCACATTCCTCATCATGCCGGGCAGTCTCGCCACGCTTCTGGATGCAGGTACACGACATGTACTTGAAGGTACGCTGCGTCATGAACGATGGCAGATTAGCCCGGTCGACTTCCGAAAAGTCCGTATCAACGCTATTGAGCTCAGCGATTGTCTGCAGACGTGCGATGAAGCAAGCATGGCCTTCCATCCCCTCCAGATTCGCAAGAATAGGGGGGGCTTGGCACCACTCGGGAGTGCCTCTCCCACTGCTGGCTCCGGAACTCCAATCGTCGTTGTCCATCGTTAAAAGTTTGTGTAAACGTTGGGAATTTCTAAGTTATTCAACCCAGTTAGTTTAGGTGTCTACACGGGCGATGGCCCCTTCTGTTGTTCGTATCATCAACCATCAACAGAGTTGTGGTTCAGTGTCTGAGGAGATGAGGGTATACGCACAGATAGTCTCAAGTGGACAACAAGTGTTCAGATGTAACCGAAGTATTCTTGGATGTTGATCCACTCAAGCAAACAAAACAACCTTGATGGCGCCGTGTTGTCGTTTTCTTTTCGTGATGATGGAACTAGGCTGTCTGGAGCAGGCAGGTCTGGGTGCTGTTTATGGCGAAGAAATAAAGGTATTGAAAGAGACGACAACGATGAAAGGTTGGATTGAGAAGAAGAAGAACAGCCTGGTAAGTTTGGGACACAAGGGTGTGTTTATTCACCCGGGAATCTCTCAAGTGTACCTTCCGTTAAGGTGTGCGGGGCTCATTCCGGAACGGGAATTAACCTGCTCGCGGCAGTCGTCTGCGTCAGTGTGATGAAAATCGGCAGTAACGACATTAATTTGGTCACCATGTAGAGACCTAACGTCATCACCTTCCTGTATCTCGATGTCGGATGGTTCAGGATGGGATGCGTGTCCGAGTTGTAGTTATCCAAGAATGTAGAAAGTATTGGCCATCAAGCTGCAGCTAGAGATATATTGGCCCATTAAAAAGCGGGCAGCCGAGTAATCCCATCTTGAATCTTTAGATGGACAGTACGTGCCCATCTTGGTCCAATGCCATTCCCTAGACTAGCATATTGACCACTATTCTAGACTCTGCTGGGTAATATACCTGCAGATTTCTCGCGCGAGGCAAGAACGACTCAAAGTTGCAAGCGTGAACAAGTAGAGATTTCTTGCCGTGTGCAAACGGGTGGTAGAATACATGAATTAATTTTCTGCCCGGCGAGCTCTGGGGCCCTGGAAGCTAGCAAACATAGCTATTAACGAAGGCCGCCCATTTTAAACTATAAGACTGCCTGTGGCGTCATCACTCTGGATGAAAACTATAGTCACTATTAGACGTCCATAGTTCTAGCAAATCTCTAAGCTTCCAGAATTGCCGAAATGGGCATAAACAGATCAAAAGCCAGTGTTACACTAGTACCTTCAAATCCACCTGACATATCGACTAAAGCTTATAGAACGGACCGCTGCCCCTGGTGCTGAAATCCGTTGACTGATGAAACAAGCTATCCACTGCATCGTAAAAAGCCGAACGACTGATTTCTTGGCCCTTGCGCTGGGCAAGCAATCATGATTGGCCGAAAATCGACATGGTACTACGAGGGATTTCGTCATGAGGTTTGGTCTAGATCCAATCGATTCATACTCTTTGTCTCTCTCTTTGTATCCTTCACCGTATTATTAAACAACTCACATTTGAAGCATTACACCACCCCAAAACTCGGAGCCGCCGCTACAAGATCGCAGTCTTTCTTTTGACTTGTATTGTCAGACGTTTCAATACATTTATTTGTGTGTTTGTTTGGCTCATCTGTGGCGTTCACTTTCGAACAAGGAAATAACGTCTGTTTTCTTTGTGACTGCCACAACAGTCCAGAACTTCCTTTCTTGGGAATTCGTATGCACAAAAGTGTGAAAAAAGTATTTGCTGGTCTGTTCTAAAGATAAAAAAGAGCCTTCGCCAAAATGGTTTTCGGTTTCCTCTCCCGTGGCAGTTTTGTCACGACATCTTCAAAGTCGTCGACGCCCATCGATTCATCAAAACCTGTGGATTTTGAAGGCTCCCTCAAGACTACCAACGAAATTCCATCAGCCGAGACAATGCTGAGACTCAGGAGCGCCATTCTTTTGGACCGCGACCATGCGAGCCACACCATGGACTCCATCCTTCAACAAGCGGACCGGACGCTTTTCATCTTCATCCGCCATTTCTTTTGTGGTGTAAGCTTACTTTCCAGTCTTGGATATCAGTGTATGAATTGTATTTAACTAACATGTATCTGCCGCAGAACTGCCAGGATTACGTTGAGACGTTGTGTGAGGAAATCCCTCCCATGTCGCTGTCAGGCAGCACGTCCATTGTCATTGTTGGTTGTGGCGATCCCGACCTCATTGACATGTATGCCGAAACCACCCGGTGCAAATACCCGATTTACACGGATCCACAGCGCGAGCTCTTCGCTGAACTAGGTCTTCGGGAGACGCTCGAACTTGGTGAACAGCCCAAGTATATGCGGCGCTCCCTCCCTGTTTCTATCTTTTCGAGCATCCTGCAAGGCTTGAAACAGTTACCGGAGGGTTTGGCTTTAAAGTCCGGCAACCACCGGCAAGTCGGAGGAGAATTTATGTTTGAGATGGTCGAGGGACAACGACAGGTGACGTGGTGTCACCGCATGCAGACTACTCGTGATCATGCCGAGATTGATTTGATCAAGACGGTATTGAAAATACCACATTAATGATCCTCTCTACTTGGTTCATGTAGTGGTTATTGATGGTTTTCATGGCGTCATGTTTCGTCTTGTGTTTCCGTTGGTTGTTTCTTGGTTTTGTTTGCGCCTGTGATGTTCATAATGTGGTGGAGATATGCAGATAGGAATTTAAATGTTTGCGGCCAAACTAGTAGATGTGTTCTCTATAATGTCGTCATGGAACTGTCAATCACGCTCGGTGAGGTTAGAGCTTTGTCTTGAATTCGTTATAAACTTCCTATTATAGCTTTCGTTCAAGGGTTTTCCCGTCGAACCCCACTAATTACCTCGTCCGGACAGATAGCTCGGCTGACATCAGCAGCAAATCTCTTCGCACAGCTATTCATGGGCCAAAATCCAAAATGGTTAAAAATGGCAACGTTCAGACCATTATGTGCGTGTTGTCTGAGTTTTTTTCTCTAACTTTTCATTTGTCTTGCAGTTTTAACCTCTGATTTGATTTTTGTGCATCTTGGAGATTTTACTGTACTCTGATTCATCACCTCCAGCCTTGTTGCTTTTATCCGAAGAAAACAATCATCATGGCTGCTGAGGCTCCTACCGAGGCGCTTGAGAAGCTCAACGGTAAGTCGATATTTTTTTTTCACGGCGACGGCGGCGGCGACGGACGGACCTAGGGCCCGGTTATAACGGGTGGGGTCCGTCTTGGATGTAAGGGCGGGGCCGGAATTCGGGGTGGTTGGATGTGGGACGTACAGACTAGGGCTGCATGTACCGAATGTGTGCTTTAATGGTCTGCATCTCCATATACCGGTTATTCTCGCTACCGGGCCAATCACGATGATTTTAGTCATCAATTCTGATGATAGAAAGCTACATCCAGCAAAACCCACTATTTACATCTAAAACTGGCGGTGGAGAAAAGTAAAAGTCATCTAAGACGGCAGCTAATCTCATAGACATAGTCACTGAGGCTGCTAAGCCAACTGAAGCCGTCCCTGCCACCGCTGGCGGTGAGAGCGACGACGACTCTGAGGCCGAGGGTGCTGGTGGTCCGGCCGAGGGCTCTGCCAAGAAGAAGAAGAAGAGAAAGCCCAAGAAGAAGAAGAAGGCCACTCCCAAGGTCCAAACCGAGCCCCCCACGGTTCCCGTCGCGCTTCTCTGGCCTAAGAAGGATTTCCCCACTGGTGAGATTGAGGAGTATCGTGAGGAAAATAACTACCGGACAACGAACGAGGAGAAGCGTCACCTGGATAACCTCAAGAATGACTTCTTGACTGATTACCGTGCTGCTGCTGAGGTTCACAGACAAGTTCGTCAGTATGCGCAAAAGACTATCAAGCCTGGTCAGACTCTTACTGAGATTGCCAATGGTATTGAGGACAGTGTTCGTGCGTTGACTGGTCACACTGGTCTGGAGGAGGGTGATGCTCTCATTGCTGGTATGGGTTTCCCTACTGGTCTCAGTATTAACCACTGTGCTGCTCACTACACTCCCAATGCGGGCAACAAGATGGTTCTGCAGCAGGGTGACGTGATGAAGGTTGATTTCGGTGTTCACATCAACGGTTCGATTGTCGACAGTGCCTTCACCATGGCTTTTGAGGAGAAGTTTGATCCTCTTTTGGCGGCCGTCAAGGATGCCACCAACACTGGTATCAGACAAGCTGGTATCGATGTCCGGCTGGGTGAGATTGGTGGGTATATTCAAGAGGTCATGGAATCGTACGAAGTCGAAATTGATGGTACCACGTACCCGGTCAAGTCTATTCGTAACTTGAACGGACACACTATTCTCCCATACAGCATCCACGGTACCAAGAGTGTGCCAATCGTCAAGAGCAATGATACTACCAAGATGGAGGAGGGTGATGTTTTTGCTATTGAGACTTTCGGTTCAACTGGTAATGGTTATGTCCACGAGGACATGGAGACGAGTCACTATGCCAAGACTGGTAACGCCAGCAATGTGCCTTTGAGATTGTCGTCGGCCAAGAACCTGTTGAACGTGATCACCAAAAACTTTGGTACTCTACCATTCTGCAGAAGATATCTGGACCGTCTTGGTCAGGATAAGTACCTGTTGGGTGTAAGTTGACTACTAATGGAGCATAAAGCCGGGCTATAGTTACTAACAACGAATAGCTGAACAACCTGGTATCATCAGGAATTGTCGAAGCCTACCCGCCATTGGTAGACAAGAAGGGCTCGTACACCGCCCAGTACGAACATGTAAGAAATCCTTATTGTCCCCTGCATATGCCAGCTCAACTAACACGTCGTACATAGACTATTCTCCTGCGCCCGACAGTCAAGGAGGTTATCTCCCGGGGTGAAGACTACTAAGGCAAAGCCGGCGTTCAAAAGACGGATAGTTGCTCATCTAGTGGTAATCAAAAATGGAACGAATGGCTACAGAAATTTAACCCTCTAATGATCTCCTTCTTGGAATTCAAAAGTGTCTTTGAAAAACTGGCATGTGTAAAACTTCGCCACCAATGTCATCGCCACTGCCGACATTCCCGACTATGCCGGAGTTGCCTGGTTAGGGTTTATTGGGGTTATGGGGAAAATCGGGATCCACAATCACATGCAAAATGAAGACAGGGAGTCGACAGCGGGTGAAAAAGGGTGCATTTTTAGTGGACCATTGATAACGGGCTGCACATACAATACATATACATGTGTGCCATGTAGGCTGAAGGAGGACACAGGATGAGATGAGATATTCAATGTGAAAGTACGAGAACAATAATTACAAATGACGTAGTCCTCGGACATACGGATGAGTTCGGGAATTAGAAATGTATGTAGAGTTTTCTAGTGTGTCCTATCTTTAATCCTCTCCAAGTCTCCAACGGGCAAAGAACCAAGCCGTCTTAGAATGTACACTCAATCGGCTTAGTAAGATACGTGCATGCGGCTCTGGATCTTCAGTAGGCTGGGGTAAATACAGGGAGTCAGGGAGAGGGAGAAGAAGGAGGTCACAAATAGGGAAAGAACGGGCCAAGACTGGCTGGAAAGAGGAAGGAATGAATGACTTTTATGACAGGGCAAGGTGAAAATTGGGAGGTTGTGAAATTTTCGTTGGAATTATTTATCTGTGATTTTTTTTTCTTTTTTTCTTTTTCTTTTGTCTTTGGGATTTTTTGACGGTGGGTTATTTAAGAGTTGGGAGGTTTCCTTCTTTTTTTTATTTAGATTTTTGTTTGGCTACCTTTTTTTTTTTTTTCCTTTTTCTTTTTCACCTGATTCCTTTTTTCTTGAGTTTTTCATTGCGGAGTGGAAGATACTTTACTTGCTTTCAGAATACACATCAACCTAACGATAACCACCTCACACGACACCGAAAATGAAAGTTCTCAGCACAACATGCACCTTCGCCTACTCATGGGCCGAAGTGTCATCAGCAAACTGGTCCAAATACAGCCCCATCAACACGAAATCGTCCCACGTAATAGCCGTCGACACACTCTCCCGCACCGTCGACCCAAAAACCGGCATCCTCCGCACCGAACGTCTAATAACCTGCAAACAAAGCGCGCCCGACTGGATGCGCAGTATCATGGGGTCAGGAATGGAAGTCTCGCACATGTACGAGGCATCATACGTCGACCCCGTCGCTCAAACCGTCACCATGGTCTCTCAGAATCTGACGTGGAACAATCTACTCAATGTGGAGGAAACGGTGATTTATCGGCCGTTTCGCCAGGCCGGGAAGCTTGTTGAGGGTGTCACGGAGTTTACGCAGGAGGCTAAGATTACGGCGCTTTGTGGTGGGTGGGCGAGGATTAAACATAAGATTGAGGATGCTGTGGGCACGCGGTTTAGAGAGAATGCGAAGACGGGGAGAGAGGGCTTTGAAATGGTTTTGGCCATGTCTAGGAGGGTTTTTGCTGAAGAGAGAGAACGGGAAAGACTGGCCAAGATGACGTTGGCTTAGGGGTTGCTTTTGAGGTCATGCATCGTGGGAAGCTGGAGGGATTCATTTTGCGTTGGAGTTTCGGAATTGATTTATAAAAGTTTCTTTTCTTTGGTTGGCTAGATGGGATATCTAGCTGTTTTTGTTTGGGGTTTTGGCGATCTTCTTTACTTCTTTTGTATTACTAGTGTTATCATTTAGAAAGGACTTTATGTCCAATGGCATTGTTATTCTACTACTTCTATATCCACATGTTCTGTGTGACTGAGTACATGCATATCTGATTTCACATCACAACCCGAACCCTGGAAGTATCACGTGCACAATTAACAAAAGAGGTTATATGGGAAATCATCTGTGTGATTTATATTCATATGTACATAAGAAAAGTAGTAAACTCAAGGAAATAAGTACAAAAAAGGAAAATAAGCTAAGTGGGGTAATAAAGGAGAGTAGGTGATCGTAAAACATCGTGAATCCAAAGTGTAGATACCGAAAGAAAATAATAAGACAAAAATTGTACAGAGAAGAAGAATTAAACCCAAGACTGGCGCGCTCTCAAAAAGAATACAAAGGTAATAAAGAATAGTGGTGAGAAGCGGGGGACCAGAGTAGGCCGAGAACTAATAAGTCTCGTTGAGTTGCATGTTTACTAGAAACAAGAAGAAAGGTTGTTCACAGAACAAACTTAAGCGTAGTTCTCAACAGCCTGGAAGACGGAACCAGCAGAGATAGAAACGTTCTCAATGGTGGCCGTCTTACCAGTAAGCGAGGTAGTCTTGAGCATGACACTGTCAGTCTCAAGAACGCCATCCAGGACGTGAAGGTTGTACTGGTCAGCAACCAGGTCAGTCCACGAAGCACCAGAATCAGTAGACAGGGCAATTCCAGCAGTACGCTCCACGGCGTTCTGAACGGTAACAGCGAACCACGAGTCGCTAGCCTCGCTGTGCACACGGACGGCCAGGGGCTCCTCGGCAACAGGGCAGGCAGTCCAGGTCCACTGGATGGACTCGGTGGAGGCAGGCAGCTGGGCGTAGGTAGCGGGAGTGAGCTCCAGGTGGGTGGCGTTGTCGGCGGTGAGAGCTTGGTTGGTGACCATGAGAGTGAGGGTCTTCTCACCGGCGGTGACGGCGACGCAACCACCGCAGTTGGAACCGAGGTTGAAGATGGACGAGGCGATGGCGGCGGTTCCGTCGATGCCGGTGGGGAGAGTGTAGTCGACGAAAGAGCACATGGCATCTTCCCAGCAGTCCTCCTCGGTGCACGACTTGTCAAGCTTGCTGACGGTGCCGAAGAAGTTGGTGGACTCGGTTTGCGCGGCGGCGCCGATGATGGAGGATACCTCGGAGGAGAGATCGGCGAAGGAGTTGGTGATCTGGGAGTCGGCGGAACGGGCACGGTGGGAACGCTTGGTGAAGGCACCGACGATGTCACCGATGGTACCGATGATGTTGCTAAGACCGCTGGAGCCAGAGCTGGAGTCAGAGCCAGAGCCAGTGACAGCGCCGACAATGTTACCGATGATATCGAGGATGTTGGAACCAGAGTCGTCAGAGTCAGAATCAGATCCGCCAATGGCGCTAACGAGACCGCTGATGATGGAGGTGATATCGCCAGAGCCAGAGCCTGAAACAGCACCGACAATGTCCTCAACGATAGAGCTGATGTCAGTGGTGGAGCTGTCAGTACCGTTGCCGGCGTCAACGAGTCCGCTGATGATGGAAGTCACGGAGCTGAGGTCACCACCAGAGATAGCAGAGGTGATAGCGCTGATGATGGTGCTAATAGCATCGGTGGAGCCAGATGAAGAGCCGCCGGAGATGGCATCAATCAAGACGTTGAGAATGCTGCCGACGGAGCTGGAGTCACCACCAGAGACAGCCTTGACAATGGAGTTGACAATGTCGGTAACATCAGTGGAGTTGGCAGAACCAGTAGCGGCGGAGAGAAGGTCACCGACGATGCTAGTAACGGAGGTGAGATCACCAGAGCTGACGGAGTCGGTAGCGGCAGTGACGAGGGCAGTGATGTCAGTAGCACTATCACCGGAGGAAGAAGAACCAGTGACAGACTTGAGGATAGAGCCCAGGATAGAACCAATATCGACGGAGCTGGAAGAGGTGGCAGTGGCGGTAGCGGCGGAACCGGTGGTAGTGGGAGTGGCATCGTTACCGTCAATAGCATCGCTGATCTGGCCAACAATGTCACCAACGTCATCAATCAGACCCGAGATATCACCAGTCTTGATGTTACCAGCAATATCGGAAATATCACCCAGAATGGTGCTAGCAATGGGGGCAGCGCTGGTAACAGCATCAGTAGCATCAGCAATACCGTTGGCAATGTCAGCAATGACACTGTTATCAGTGCTCTTGGCAATGTTGGTAGCAAGGTCACCAATGGCGTCAAGACCCGAGTTCAAAAGGGGAAGACCAGCCTTGATAGCGGAAGAAACACCCTGGACGATGCTGGCGATGCTGCCGGCACCGGTGAAGGAGAGGGCAAGACCACCGACACCAGAGTCGCTGACGAGGTCAAGGATGGTGCCGACGACGGGGGCAGAGGTCTTGATGAAGCCGGACAGATCAGAGGTGATGTCGGAGATGGAGGCGGTGCTGGATCCAGTGACGTTGGCAATGGTGGTGGCAATGGTGGACAGAGTAGCGTTGGAGAGATCAGTGCCGTTGGACTTGATGACACCAGCGGCGATGGCCTCAGTGATGGTGGACAGAGTCTGGTTGGTGATGACGGTACCGTTGAGAGAAGGGCAAGTGTGGATGAAGTTGCCAATCTGGGTCTCGAGGGCAGTGGCACGGGTGGTGATCTCCTTGGAGGTGTCCTGGACAGTCTCGGCGGTAGAGTTGGTAGCAGTGGCAATGATCTTGGCAGCGGTATCAGCCGAGGAGGTAGCGTTGCTAGCGGTGATCTCGTTGATGATCTGGGTGATGTTGTAGTTGGTGATGTTGTTTACAACATTGTTAACAACCGACGACGAAGATCCAGTAGTGGTGGTGCCGCTGGAGGTAGAGTTGGTAGAGCTGGAGCTGGAGCTGACAGTGCTCGAGCTACCACTACCACCCGAAGCCGCAGCAAGAACAGGCACAGCCGAGTCCGAGACGGGAAGAGCAAGCTTGGAGTTTGACGAGGCACCAGTAGAAGAGGTACCCGAAGAAGAAGAACCAGAGGAAGTAGAGCCAGAACCGGTAGTCAAGACGTTAGTGCTTGAAGTGGTAGTCTGAGAAGACGAGGCAGTGTTACCGCCGGCCAGCAGCGCGTTAATCTCACTGATGAACGAGGTAACATCAGTAGAGTTCCCGGTAACCTCAGTCACCACGCTAACCTTATAAGTAGGGCCAGACGAGGTAGAAGTGGTAGCGACGGAAGAGTCAGCGGAGCAGATGGCAGCGGCGGAAGCCAAGCCGGCCATAACGGGGGCCACTAGAAGCATATTGGAACGCATATTGTGGGGAAGAATAAGTTTGTAAGTAGAACGAACTAAAGCAGTAGAGAGTGTATAGAAGATTAAGGTATAAAACGAAGAACACGATGGTATCTCGAAGAAAAGAAAAGTAGGGAAATAGAGTTGTTGGTAAAAGGATATTAGAGAGCGACTATGGTACAAGACCAAAAAAGAAAAAGATAAAAGGAAAAGAAAGAAAGGCTTCAAGTCTTCAAACTGCTAGAGTTGACTGGATTGTGATGAAGAACAAAAAAAAAGTGAAGCAAGAGAATGGGTTGTTCAGATCATTATATACAATATTCACGTCGTGATAGACTCCCGGATCCCCCTCCCTAGTCATCGTCACGATACCTAAAAAACCCACCAACCATGTCATCTCACAAGCGGTCCGAGAACCAACGTCACGCTTCACTCTAAGTGTTCACGCCCCCCCCTCGTCTGTCACCAAGTCGCTCAGAAACGCCCTGATCATCCCGGTAACCGCTCATGATTTGTCCCAGTGGAAGTGTCCTTGGCCATGACTACTTGTCGGAGGGTATATACAATGCGTTTCGACGCGGTAGATAGTGTAGGTTGCCTCTATAATGGACTCTATAATGAATGGGTGAGTGGGCTTGTCCTGTTCTGACAAGTGGCGTGGCAGAGGGCTCGTGCATGGGGGGGTATATTTGGTGGAAAAGAAGGTTTAGTGTTGCTGCAAGATCTTTGGGAATGGTGTGGGTGGGGTATTAACTTACAAGTGAATAAATAAATAAAAAGGTTAATCGTGACGACAGGGTAACATAGATATCCAAGAATCTCCAAAAACCCGCTAGAATCGCTAATCACCAACCCAAAAATTCCCAAAAGTAGAAACTTCCCCCGTCCCCCTCCAGAATCCATCCGAAAGTCTCCCATGCAGGAACCAACGCCATCCTTCCATCCTCTCAGACCTTTCCTCTAAACCCAAGCAAAGGCAGAAAAGAAAAAAAGAAAAGAAAAAAAACCCCCACAAACCGGAATAAACTCCCAAGAAACCCTGTTGAGAAAGGGTGTTATTCCGAGATCCAAGCAAACCATATAACCCATCTCTGTCATCATCGGACTGACTATACATCCATGTTTCCCCTCCCACAATCCGGCGAACGGTCAATGATCCACGAGATCTACATGGCCGTAGAAAACACCTCGATCGCGCCGTTCACCGCCTGCCGAGGTTTCCCACTTTTCCGGCCTCAGGTGGTTCCGGATGGAGATTCACGACTTGCGCACTTGCAGAGACACGGTGGATATGTAGAAAAGGGGAAGAAGGACTTTTCGATTGTCGTGGCCCACGTGTCTAGCCTAGACTTGTCAAGCTGACTTAGTGACTCTTCTACGGATGTTCTAAAAGCCACCGAAGCTCCGATATTCAAGACCTTTGGCTTTTGATAGTTACAGCCAAACTGAATCCAGGAACTTGATGATGTCCCTTGACACGCCAAATCCCACGCTTATCGGTACCACAAGTTTAAATCCCGATACCCCTGACCTCGAAGAACCTCACATTCATCACATGGCCATCCTCCCAATTTAGTGCGACAATCAGAATAGACTATCTCAAATCTTCCGAAATCGCCTACACCAACCGGTCACCATTAGGGTTACCTCCATATACAAACCCTCAAAATCCAACGCCATGGGCATCACACCCGTCTCAGGGACCGTCATTGCGTTTGTCAGGTTTAGTCCATGCTCTCACCGGAAGCCGACCACCATTGTTACCATTAAGATTGGAGGAAGCCGAACGGCCAGAGCTTTTTTTTTTTTTGTTTCTTGTTTGTATTAAGTTTATTTAGTAGGATTAATAATGAGAGGTCCGACAAAGTTGTGGCTATTCCGCCCACTTGAGCCTTTTTTTCTTGCTTCTTTGGGGGATTACACGTGTCTATGGACAAACATTTTGCCAACGGCAATGTTTATATGAAGAGGTGATGAATGTCATGCATAAGAGGACTCTGGTAGGTGAAAACAAGTTTGTAGAGGAAATGATGTGATTAATGAATAGTTGAAAACTTGTCAACTCTCCTATTTCACTATTTCACTATCCCACTATCCCGACTTATATCACAAAGACCTCGGATCCAAGATACCCACAAACCCATCAAGAAGTGTAGTCCACTCCAACTCGATCGCGTGGCCAGACCCACCCGTGCATACACTATAAACACCCCCACAAGTCATCATGCATAGAACACCTCCATATTTTCTGCATAACTCAAAATAAAAAAAAGAGGGTGTCCTGACCCCGACGAAAAGAAACTACAAAGCTTTGACTTGAGAAACAAAGTTGTCAGGACACATGGAACCTTAGTTGATCCAAACTTGTTAACAACCGACCGGTGGGAGTCGTATGCAAGGTCATGGCTTTGGTAAATTGCCGGGTACGCAGGCCAGCCAGCTGATTGTGCTCGCGGGATATTAACTTGGACGTTATGACTTATTCGGTTGGAGTATCTCGTAGCAATGGTAGATTACGTAGTAATGCAATATGATGATAGGATGATGAGCCATCTTTGTATGTACATATGTACATACAGTACACTTACAGAATCCCCGTTGGTGCAACCAGACACTTGGCTATATCAAAATGAAAATACTATAACGCTATAATGTAACAAAACGCTATCACCTAACCTAACCCAACTATAATCTATACTTGTGAAAATCATCTCCAACCCTCAGTGGTGCCTATATGTACATGACTCCAACTTTAACTCCCCATAATCATTAAAGCCGTACACGTCCCCATTCCATTTATCACAAGCAAGTGCAACGTTCCTGGCTTCATCTTGATTAGCCACCCAAATCAGTGAAGGACCAGCTCCTTCATAAGAAAACTTGATTGGGAACAGCTCTCTAGCAAAGCCTTCTCTAAACTCCGCAAGTCTAGCCTCCACTTGTGCAAGTTCTTTGTCAACCACCTTCTTTTCTTCTTCACTATTCATAGTCTCATACAAACATCCGTACTTCTCTCG
The DNA here is from genome assembly GCA_002018275.1 of Huntiella bhutanensis. Taxonomy (NCBI): domain Eukaryota; kingdom Fungi; phylum Ascomycota; class Sordariomycetes; order Microascales; family Ceratocystidaceae; genus Huntiella; species Huntiella bhutanensis. Next base: position 124,345 of record MJMS01000041.1, on the reverse strand, counting down.
ATTCACACTGATAGAATCGTAGCTTAGAACCCCGAGACTAGGTATAACCCCTTGCTTTCCTACCAGACGCCGGTCAATCAACTCATTTATCTTGACATGGCTTTTTTCTATGCATATAGTTTCGCAGATATCCGGAATAAAAACACCAAAACCCCCACACTCTGGTCTCCAGTATACTTCACTCCATAACACATCAGCTGCACATGGATTCTCAGCATGCTTTGGTACGGGATTGAGCGTGCAATAGAGCTTGTGCAGCCGTGTCAGATGAGGAAGGATCGTTAACCGGTCCATCATTGGTGCGTGCCGTATATCCGTTAATGGATTGGCCCTAGGCTCTTGCATTTTGAACTTTTCAACGAGCTTTGCCACTGCGATTTCCTTTCTGATTACATATGCAGCAAGCAGCTCTTCAGGATCTGCACCATACATCGTACAACTCGTATCATCCATAACTTCGCCCAACGCCCGGAACCCTTTGTCTATCCACATATCGGTCGCAGTCCAATCCTTCAGATGCATATAGGCAACGGACAACCAAAGACACATTGAGATAAGGCCATGGTGTGGCAAACCCTCGTACATGGGACTTTGGTAGTACCGCTCAAGCACTCGGACAGTTTTCAGAATCGGCCCAAGAGAACGGTGATCCACAGATGCGGGCCGTTTTTTGTTCATGTAACAATCACCTAACCTCCAAAGCGTATCCATGTCCTCAAGATCTACCAGTGATTGACCCTCCTGTACTTTACATAACTGACATGTGCACTTCTCGCCAAGTGTCTCCAGAATTTCTCGTCGACTTTTCAATGGAAGTTTTGGTGAAACCTTGCAAATACTCGGTCTTTTGTTGTCTTCAAAGACAAAGTCTTTGCATGCAACAATGAAGGACTGATGGCCAGCTCCTTGAACATTGATGACATCAGGAATACAAGAATGTTGTAGCTTGGAGAGAATAGGTGATACTCCAAACTCGACAGTTTGATTGCGGGTGAACGGTTCACCAGTCGCATAAGATAACCCTGACTTGATCCGTAAACGTTCCAGTCTACCAACATTGAAGTCACATTGACTATTAAACAAGGGCGATGAAGCATACAATTCCTGAACTTCATTCGTCAGAATTTCACGATACCGAGGTGATCTAGCGGCCGTGAGAATGTTCCGTAGGGAGCTTTCGGCATATACTTCAGCATAGTTGCGGTCCCTCGCCGAACACACCGCCATGGTTTTGTTGTTGATTGTGATCATCAAGTCACCCTTCTTGTGCGTTCTATTCTCTAGCGTCGCTTTGGATTTGTTCCAAAGAAGAGGATCACACCATTTTGGTGGATTTTTTTGATCGGAATAGAACGGCGTACAATCAAATGCAAACAGTGTTCGAGTTGCCTGTGAACTGAGACAATGCAAATTTATCAGTGAATTTACATGGGCTTCGTGGTTGGTTCTACATTGCATTCTGGTCAGTTGGATAGCAACTAAAATTTGGTTACGGCATTTCCATGTGAGCGCACGCGGCTTGTCGTAATCCAAAGGGGGGTCTTTATGTGCCCCGTGGCAAGCTTTGCTCACAGTCGAAAGTTCATGTAGTCCGGCACGGCCATAGTACTCCACCATTTTCGATGCAATAAAATGCAGAAGTCGCTTATACTTGTTTGAATCCACACCTTCAACTGCCCCCTTCTTCTCGATAAGTTCAAAGGCCTTTAAACAACTAGTGTAACATGAGTCAGTACAAGCGTTGAACAAGTATATGTAATGTATAATGGAAACTTACCACACTGTCGCAACCTCCAAGTGCTTGGCTTTCAAAGCCTCCTTTGAAAGTTTACCAAGAATATTGATAGATAATGACTCAGCAAGAATCTCCAAGTCACCAGGGTTTTCCACACTCAACTCAAAGTCCTGATGGCCAGTAATGACAAGTTTAGGATTATGGATCCGAACTTTCATGCCGGGTTGTAGTGCCAAGTTGAAGTGACCAATGAACAGGTTGTAGACACCCACTCGTTGTCTGAACCCTTTCTTGTCCTGTATCCAGAATATATGACGTCTGATGGAACTTGTGTCGAACATTTTTGTGAATGCTACTCCTTCTATGTATCCCGCGCGGCGATGTTGTATGAATAAATCTGTCAGTGACACCTTGTGTGCGGGTGATATAGTCAGTATTTGTAGATATGTTTTGTTCTTTTGATCTTGAGCAGACTTACTTCGGAGCTACGGTTCAGGGTTTTCCGTGTCAGAGTAGAGTCGCGAGAAACCATGTGTGCAGCACTTGGCGGACAAGTAGAGTCATGGCCAAACAAGCTTCGACTTTGTTGTAGGGCAATCTGGTCATTGGTTGGCACATATCGACTTCCCGGATTCTTCACACTTCGTTCCTGATACAAAAGCTGCCTTCCCTTATACGGCCCATCCTTGAAATACGGACCAAGACTAGCCTGCATGAGATGAGGAATTTGTGCTGTTTGGTGGGCTGGAAAGAAACGTGGGGGTTTTTCCTTCTTGAATGATGCTCTGCAGTAATTCTTGCGGGAAGTATCTAACGGAACAGGTGGGAGATCCTGAATAGACTTGAGAACTAGCATGGTCTGCCCCCATGATTCCAATGGCATATACTAATGGCCATTGCCCATTGGTGGCTTGATTGCTAGATACTTGGTGCTCGAGGCCGCCCATGTCTTCTGTGGGTTCAGGTAACCGTCTCGGTCGAGTGTAACAAAAGGTAGAGACCCCGGTTTTTTGTCCGGGATGCTTATGCGGGGTTCTTTCGGCTGGTTGGAGTCTTTTGGCCGAGTTCCCTTTGGTCGTAAAAGTCCGTTGAAGGCGGACATAAAATATGACACACGACGAAAACCACCACTTTCTTGTTTATTTGTCTTGGCATTCGAGTCAGCTAGCTTTTGTTCCGCTAGTTTCGTGTCTTTGTCTTTGTCTTCGTCCACATGTCCGTCTGTTGTTGCCGAATAAGCTGTTGGAATTGGTGAAAGTAAAGTTATTGATGGAATCACAGTAGATGGGTCTCGTGTCGATTCTCGAGAACTAGGTCCTAGTTCACTCGTCTGGGGTTTCGATACTGTTGGTTTCTCAGATGTCGATACTACTGCTGGCGTCTCGGATCTTGATGTTGTTGGCTTTGGTTCCGATGGTTTCTGGTGCGTCACTTCCTTGTCTTTACCCTTCCTCTGGCGGTTACTTGATTTCAACGGGATGGGAGGACTTTTGATACCATGCTGCATAAAAGGCCCAAGGAGACGCTCGTTGTGTTCAACCTGCTGGTCCATCAGGGAAGTCATGTTGGTTATCTTCCTCATCATTTCGTTGATTTCGTTTTTTCCCTGCTCCGGTAAATCAACAGGTTTCCTATTCATGTCAACGTACGTGATATCCATCGCCAACGGGGCATCTTGAGGTTTAGACGATGGTATGCCGAGATTCTTTTGCATCTTGGCAACTACATCGTCTATATGGGAGCCCGCCAACTCGGGCATAGGCAGTGGTTTGGCAAGCAGACGTCCGGGTATTCCGAGTATGTCTGCATTCTTTGACAGGGTTTCAAGTCTCTCATCGGTGGCTTTCATTCTGTCTCGCAAATGTACTGCCATGTCTTTGGTATTCAAGGCATCAAGCACGTCAGTCAAAGGTTGAGTCTCGTGGCCGGATGGAGATGAGGAGTCGGATGAGCTTTGTTGATTTAACGGGGCGAGGTCGTTTGCAGGATCAAAGACCGGGTCTTGGGCTATAGCGGAAGCCGTTGAATCAACGCTATCTTTCGATGCATGGCTGGGTCTCTTTCCTTTTCCCTGTTGACCACTGGATTCTGGATTCTGGGGCTTCTTTGACGGTGGCTTGGAGATTTTGGAAGGCGGAGCCATTTTGGTTTGGCAAAGGGTGGAAACGAAATATAATAATTAATAATAAGACTCAGTGGTTTCGAGTGGTAAGTAGTTGATGTTATGAAGGTATCGGTGAATAATGTTTTCAAAGACTAATGTGTATGGACGCAATACACCTGAACTATCTAACGTCATGTCAACACAGCGGTAACCCGAAGATTACAACCCCAATTCAGCCATGTTGCTCCCCAAAATAGGAAATAATGTCTCACCCCACCCACCACCTGCCAGCACCTGACCCAGCCTTCTCAAGGCCGCCCTCCTAGCGTCTCCATAGTTGTATTTTTCAGCCCCACCAGCTCCACTTCTTCCGAATATAAATTGAAGCCTTGCCGCCCCTTCTTTCCAAATTTGTTTCTTCTTCTTTCTTCATTATGAACAACGCAAATAACACTTTCAAGCTCTTTACATATAATTGGTGCGAGACGGTAACCTGATCTTCGGTGAAGGAATATCTCCACGACCATCGATTCAAGAGTTAAGCAAAAGGAGAATGATTATAATAAAGCTCGATCTTGGGTGCGGTGCTTCTTTCGCCTACGGGTAATTGAGAAGGATCGCAATGATTGGACTTACATCTCATCACCATTACACATGCTGTTGTATTATCGCAGTGTGTTTTTGTGTGAGATTGTCTAGCACTTTTAGTGTCAATGATTGCACGTGAACGATTCAATGTTTTGTCTAACAGCACAACATTTGCATCAGGCAAAATTTGAGGCCGACCGTGATTCAGCTCACGGTCGGTCTAATTTTTTTGTGATTCGTTGTATTAACCCTAACGCCACGAGGGTCTTAAATCCCCAAAATTCAGCACCCTTGATCATCCAAGAATAGACTAGCGCCATAACTTACTCCCATGCAAATTCTGGCGCTAGTCCATTCCTGGACGGATTTTTAGATCACGTGATGGTTCTGGATGACATTATCGCGGCTAGCAATTGGTGGCTCCATAGAGCCGAGTAGCATCTTCCGTTCCAAAACACTGTTGTCTCAGTAAGGCGCCAGAATAGCGCCTGGTCAGTCTCATTGGTGATTTGCTTGAAACAGCTTGCGATGTGGCCGCAGACCAGAAAGCGTGATGTCTTGAAAAAATCACAACTACAAACCCACTTGTCAGGATCCGTCCTCATGGCAACAACAACGTTTTCGTCAATTCCTGTGTTATGCCCATATTTCCAAGCATTCGTGTACGCTATATCCCATTCTCGCCGCCAGGAGGCAGGAGGGTCCTCTCGCAATCCATTGTCAACACGGCGCACCCAGTTCATTGAGTCAACCGATATCTTTGTGATCAAGACATGTAAGACGTGGTCGAGCCTAGCATGGTTGACATTTCCAAGACGATGATTCTTTAACAGGTTCCAGTGAGCCTCAAGCATCATCGTAGTTCTTAAACGTGGTAGTATGGCCCTATGTGAGGATCGCGCCCATAACTTCCACTTGTCCTCTTGGTACTAATTTACAACTAAGTACGCCCACATGTTCATCATGTTTCTGTTCCTGATCGATTTGCCGTCCCTGCCCCTCTTGGTATTTTTCAGACTGTCTTTCTTTGTTGCCCTCTTCGCTCTCTCGGCCATCTCCTTGTCGTAAGCCCTATAGTCATCGGCTCGGCGTTCCCTCCCTAACTGCCACTGACTGTAACAGAACTCATACATGTCAGTAATGGCATATCATGAAAGGCCACCAGATCCCGTGAACGACCATTCACGTCAGGGAAAGATTTATGGTCGTTGAAATACAATGAAAAATGTTTGTTTAACCATTCCTCGTGAGCATCATTGGTCATGGCACAAAGGACGACATCCTTCTCTCCCTGCCCCCCGCCCTGGCCCGGTACATCTTCCTTCTCCGCCGTGGGGCAATCACACTCCCCGGTCCGGTGAAGACCGGTTCGCAGTTTTTTGGGGATTCCCCAGAACCCACGTAAGACCGTTGACGGAATCAAGTCTTCAAACATACTCCTTTTGAAGGCCCTCCACACGTCAGCCGGGACCAAACTCTCGAACTTCTTGCTCAAGGACTTCTTCACGTGCCATTAGCAAAGCCAATGACCGGCATCGGGAAAAGCAGTCTTGACAGCATAAATCTCCTCTGCTTCCTTGTCGGTATGGAAAACCAGCACGCCCTCATGCTTAGGCAAGACCTGGCCATTCTCGTCCACAACTTGGGGCGCGGTCACGCCCTTATAGCGACCTTTGTACCTACGTAATGCCTGGTCTTTGTCGAGAGACTCATAGCTATGCTCCAGATGCAGCCTCAATCTCATCAAAAATCCTGTCATAATTTGAGCCTTGAAGTGGACTTTCCAGAACGCGCTGAGTTCGCATCTCACGGTAGGCTTCTGTATGAACAGGTACGCTAGGGGGACACCTCTGTTGTGGAAATCAGCTGTAACTACAAATAGTTCCTGTTTGAGGTGGTTGGTGGAGAATGTGCCATCCATGAGAAGCTCCTTGGTTGTAGGGCCGACGGTCCGGATTGGTTCTCTAAGGAACACCGCAATGCCTCGATATCTAACATTGTCTAGAAGGTTGGCGGTGTCTCCTGTTTTTAAAGGGTACCAAAATTCGGAGGACAACTCATTTTTGGTTTGCAGCAAACGCAGAGCGGATTCGACCTGATCGTCGCTAAAGCGATAACCCTCCTCTCGCAGATTCCTTATGCGGTTCTTGACATCATGCAAAATAAGCGAGTTGAAACCGGGTACTTTTTCATTCCTCACCAATCTGAGAATGTCCTGAGCAGAGCTATCGGGTCTCGAATGGAGATTTAAAAACCTATTCATTTGTAAGCCCGTTCTAGTCCGTGGCTTGGCCTTGTGGGGGATGTGGTGGTATTCCAACTCAGCAGTTCCGGTGGCGGTGATGCGCATAATTATACGACCCTCGCATTTGTGGAATTTGCGATGGGCGCGCATTCTCTGCCTCTGGGCATCGGCCACAACTTGTCTCTGGAATACCACTGACTGGTTGCAATACCAGTATGAGGTGAAGGTACTAGTTGTTTTCCGAGATGCCGATTGACAGAGAAACCTGTGCTCTGATGCATTCGCGACTTCTGACGCCAGCCAATCCGCCATAGAACGACACCTATCGTGGTCTAGAGTTACTCCGTCTCCGGTGTGCAATGGATTGATGGTAGGCTCGCCACGGTTGTCTTTCTCATAATCGCTGACGGAAATTTCAGTAACCAGGTTAACAGGTGTTTGATGCGTCTTTGTTGTCTGTTAGTTTAATCGGGGCCCGGTGTTCAATATTGAGGTTGCTAGCCTTATCGCTGCGGTACGCACTACCAACAAGTTTACGGAACTCTTCCCAGTAGACAGACCAGACGGCAATGTTGCTGATATCGGGAGTTTCGACTGTCTCATCCAACTCGACCATCTCCTCCTCTATCGGATTCCTATAGATCTCGTCTTGAAGTTTGATTGTCTCAATCGGCTCGTCCATCACCTCCAACGTCTCAATTGCGTCGTAGTTCTCGTCCTCGGATTCACCTTCGCCCCGATACTCTTCCATCTCTCTCTCAAGCCGATGTGACTCATGTCCAAATTCGTATTCCTCTTCATATTCCCCTTCAACTGAATCCCCGACTTGCTGCTCGGTGTTCTCTGTAAGAACCAACTCCTCTCGAACGATAGAGTTCTCTCTGGACACCGGCCTCTCTCTTGAGGGGGGCTCCAACTCTCTACCCCGCCGTGATTCTTGACGGTTTACCTGCCGCAACTGTTGAGCTATGGTCACTGTATCCCCCGGCACCTCACAGTATCTAGGTGTCTCCGGTAATTGCTGCAGCCGCGTTGGCTGGGGTGCTGACAGTGATAATGGGTGTTTGGGAACTGTATGTTGGGGAACTGGATGCTGTGCGTCTTTTTCGTTTATCCAGAGCTGCCCACGCCGCTTCACCAGCTTGTGGCGAGCCTCGCCGACCGCCAGCCCTATCTCTCATCAACTCGACCTTTGGCACGGCAAGTCAACACCACACCCAGCCCACGTGAAGTTTCACCTTTGGATACCCTCTCTTTTGCTGGATAATGTCAGACTAGAATATAGGAGGTGTTTATAATGTATGCAGGGTATCCCTTTGATGATGATGAACGATTCCATGAATGATGATAGAAAAAGAATACAACAACAACTGTTTGATCAACTATACGCTACGTGATTACTATTACTATCATCCTACACCTTAACTACTTTCAGATACAAGATCTGTCTCCTTCTTGGAAAGGGGTTCGGAGCCGGATCTCTTCACACGGAACGTGATGAAGTTTTTTCTCGGGGGG